>UCOL01001758.1:0-32482 GCA_900474335.1 Ormyrus nitidulus
GAAAGCCCGCAAGAAGGCAACATCGCAAATTCCGCGCTTAACGTCCCCCATCGACCGTCCCTTAAGGCGAGACTCCGCTTAATTTCGCGCGAAACAGGCCACACACGCGCGTGTCGCGCGGCCTCGCGCCCGCGGTGTAGGTGGCTTTATAATCGGGCCGGCGTCGGCCATTAAAAATTGCGGGCCCCCGGGAAATGCGACGGTGCGCTTTCTTAAAAGGGAGGGGGGGCAATCTCCGAGGAACGGAGGCACTTGCAAGTGGCGAACGGTTGGGGGGCTACAGGCGTGTGCGTTTGTTTTTCTATTCAGATCCGGAGGCTGGCGAGCGCCCGCCGAGAGACCCAATTTCCGAAAAGTGCCAAAGGCCTGTTTCTGAATCTCTCGGAGGGTAAACAATTTTTTCGATCTTCTTTAAGTGCGCGGCACCGTTTTCGGAGGAAGCGAGCGACTAATTTTCGAGTTTTTTTTTTAATTAAGGAGGGAAAAGTTTATGATTAAGAAGTGCTTTTTTTATAATCGAATTAATTTACTTTGGCCAACTGAATGTTTAATGCGATCAAGCAATTTTTAACTTGATATCGATTTTGCAACAGTTTCGTAATGGAATTGAATTGGAAATTATTTACTGAATGAAAGTAGGGTACCATTATAAAAATAAATTCAACACCTTCGCGAATTCGAAAGTGGAGCACTGTGAAAAAGATACTCACTTCTCAAGGTTATTAGTTACATTAAAAAAAAAACAAAATTAACCGACGTAATAAAAATATAATTGGCTGTGTAACGAGAGGAGGAAGCGCATAAAATCGGATTGTAATAATATAAGCAGAGCTACACACTTAGAATAATTAAACTCTCGTACAGTCGATCAAATTTTAACGGCGTTCCTGCGCCGTCGTTACGTTAAATAAGACGATTACTTTTAACTGCCCCGAGATATCAAGGTACCCCGTATAATCCAGGCAGAACCTAAAATTAATTTAGCCAACGGCTCAATTTCCTTTTTACAGGCCCAACAATTCAGAGAAACATTTAATTTTATTCGGACTGAATTGATTAAACAGATAAATAGTCGACATTAGGCACGAGAAAAAGTGTCTTCATCCGCCGAGATATATTCCTCCCACGCAGCCCGACTCGAAGACGCAGCGTCTTTCTCGAGCGCACACAGCCTCTGATCGATAATTAATCAGCTTCCGCGGTTAATTCAGAAGCGTTTGCGGCTCATTGCCCGCGGTGCGTGTCAAAGTGTTTCTCCGGCGTCGCGTTACGCGCCAAATCGGGGGAGGTGGGCATAAATTGCCCCCGCCATTGAGCCGCCGCATATGTGTGCGTAGCCGATAAAGTACAAAGGGAGCGAAATCCGGCGCGGAGGAGTCTGACGCCTGACGCTTCTCTCTCTCTCTCTCTCTCTCTCTCTCTCTCTGCCTCGCAGTAGTTTCTCTGTGATTGCGCGAGTTTCCGGGGCTCGAGGAATTTTCGGCAATTTCCGGTCGTGATTTCGAAAGGAGGAAGGGGACGAGGGAGGCTTCTTAGACGTGATGAATCGGTATCGGAGTATGAATTAGAATGCAAGTAAGAAATTGGTCGTTTATTCCGGAGGCTTGTAGGGGGCCGCGCTTAAAAAGCAATCTTATGGTGGTTGAAGTTTTGAAAGGAAGAAGATGATAATTTTATTCGTTTCGTTTTGATCTTTTACTATTTATTTGTAATATAATACGAAAAATCAAACCACCGATCACAATTAATATAAACTATTCGTAGAATAATTGAAATAAATTTCGCTTTAAATACAATTTATTCCTGCGCCTGCACTTCACCAGCAATAAACTCGCACTAAAAGCACGTTTAATCCAATTAAAATCTCTTTTCCATTTCCAACCCCGAACTCGGCACGAAATTATCACTCTATATTTATTCTACGAATCAACAAATCAAAGCTCGATAACAGAAAAAACAGCTGCTTATCCAGTAAGGTTCTACTTAACGAAGCTAAATCGAAAACAGCGAGGGAGAGAAACACCGACTAAGCTTTGCTCTCGGTACGCTGTTTCACCAAACGCGAATTTCACCTCGGGCGCGTATGGAAATGCTTTTTCCTCCAGGCGACTACGTGGAAAGGCGAACGTCACCCGCAGGAAATCAAAGCACGGCTGGGAGGAAGTTGCCCAACTACTAATTACTCCTGAACGGCTGACTTTGAGGCTCTTCGATGTATATTGATAGACAGATTATATCATTTGCCAAGTAGATTTCGGGTTGTCGGATTTCATTGTAGATGTGCAGATTTTGGTATTTTATCAGAATTGGAAAGTCCAACTGGTTCAATTGTAGAAAATTAATGTGTACGCATTAAATAAGCTCTAATTTTTTAATTGCAATTTCCAGCTTTGAAGTTTCTTGAATTAGTTCACGAAAGTATGTCGGTGTATAAAAGAAATGCTTTTCTAGTTTTCTTTCACGAGCGAAATTATTTGCAGCGGCAAAGAAACGTATTTTAATGCGTTGCGCAAACAGTCGAGGATATAAAGACAGAATCTGGAACATTTAAATTGAAGCAGAGTTTCTTAGTCATGGGTATGTTTTAAAGAGAAATAACAGCACTGGAAAATATTAAATTTTCAACCTCTTTTAGAATAAAACAATTTTACCAGAGGAATAACACTTAACACGCTTTAAACAAGCCAATAATTCATCCTGCAACATTCAAAAAGTACCGAAAAAATCTTCCTTCTCCTTCCAAAAATGAACATTTGGCAAGTGTCTGAACAATCTTTCCCAGACGTCGCAGCAGCACTTTGCCATAAATACCTACGAAACTGTGTCTCTCAAAGCCATCTCCTCCTCTCTCTCCGAAAAATCACCAATTTTCCAAAAAGACCCTCCTTGCCAAAGCAGCTCCGCCTCCCCCCGACAGAATCACGCTGCACCAATTCAAAATCCAGTCCGCCGAGAGACGAAAGAGCCCGCATTCAGGTTGCGTCGCGCCGTAGCCGCTCCTCGACTACTTACTTCCCTCGGAAAGGCGTCGTTCCAGCCCGACCGAGAGCTTCGATCGCAGGGGCTCATCTCTATTCCGCGCCGCTCGGGAGCTTTTCTCTACATCTGCCCGGCTCTTTATACCGCGGCCCGATGCGCGCGGAGGTATTGTAGGTTATTGGCTCTCCCCGATTGGCGCCTCGTGCGAGTAACGGCAATTAGAATTGTCGTCTTGAGGTGAAATGGTTATATGTTGCGCGTATTTGCATATTTTCCATTTGCTTCCGAGCTGCTTGAAAATTTAATTCTGTTCAATATTTAGAAATTCGGGGCGAGGCGAGCAAATCAAATATCATGGCGCCGCTGTATTTGTTCTGCAACTTTGTATAGATACGCAACTGGTTTCGTTATAACACACGTATGTATTGGGCAGAGCTCTTGACTTTTGGATTCTACGTGAGATTTTTTATTTACTTTTCTCATTTTGAACGTCTTTTTGCCGTTTGACTCTCGTGCAAACATATTTACTTTTTCATTTTCTTGAATCTACCAATGTTTTCTTGCCCTTTAAAATGAAAGAACAAAGATTTAATAAATTCGAAAATAAAGCAGTAAAAAGATGTGCATTGCAAAGTTTCACTTTGCGCAAAAAAAAATTTAAAATACAAAAAGTGCGTTAAAACATTACTCGCAAAAGTATGCAACTTTTCCTTTACCCGCGGCAACCAATTTAAAATATTTTAAAACTTTCTCTCCCCCGCGTCGCAAATCCGCCCCCTCTCGCCCCTCCCCGCCGAGAGGCGAGCACATCGCATCGCAGTCTGAAAACACGCAGCTTTAATACGCAGCAGCGGCGGCGGCGGCGGCGGCGGCAGGCAGGGAAGGGCTGCGCGCAAAGACAATTCGCCGCGAATGAGAAATGGATCAAGGTTAACCCCGCTCTCTCGGCGAGCGATCCTTTTAACGGGCAATCGTAAAACTGCATATTACCCCGCCGCCGTCGCCGTGGCCGCCGCGCTCGCATATTTCGCGGATTTAAAAATAAATCCGCGCGCGGCGGCGCTGATCTCTTTCGCGACTTGGCGCCGCGAGGCCGCGAGAAAATTGCCCGCGCCCTTTGTGCGCGCAGCGCAGAGACTCGAGAGCGGCCGCGATGCGCCCCGCGCGCGGCAGGAAATTTCTCGAGGGTTTTTTTACGAGCGAGGCGACGGAGATTTTTTTTTGTAGTTGACGACTTTTGGGAGTGACGGCTGTTTTAAGAGGAGCACGTGGTTTTGGGATTGAGAGCTTTTGGCGAGAAACTGCAAATTACTAAAGAACGTAGCATAAAGACTGATTTCTAAAACATAATGTTAAAGAATCTAATGGTTATATTTGACATTCCAACAAGTTAATCAGTATCAATTGAAAGTTAGAAAGGAAAAATCCGCTGATTTCTAGAGACACAATTCCGTTACTGTGCTACAATCTTACCATTCCTTTAAGATTTCCTAAAGCAATCCTACCACTTCTCCTCCACGAAACAAAAAAAAAACCTCCTACAACCGAAATTCCCCCGTCCACCCGAACCCACAACAAGAATCCCTTCAGTCGCGCGGCCGTTAACAATCGCCCGATCGCGTGCGAGCATAATCGCTCACGAGAAAATAATAGCCGCGGCGTCGGCGGCGGCTCGGGGGGAAAAGCTCTCGCGCGAAATTCGGGGCCGACCTTCGTCGGGGTTGGCTCGTCTTCGATTTTTAAGCGGCGGCCGTAAATCAAGAGCGCGGCCGCGGGGGTTTATCGCCTGCCGCGGGGAGGCCGCCTGCACTTCGGATATTCGATTTTTCCGCGAAAAGCATCAGAGCCACCGAGGACACGTACAGGCGCCGCGGCTTTCGGGGCCTTTCACCGCGCCTGGATTTACGGGCCCGACGCGGGATTATACGGCTCGCGCGTGACGCCGAATCTTGGCGGGGGGGGGGTTTTTTTTTTTTTTTTTTTTTGTTGTCCGACTCTCTCGTCGTTGGGGAGCTTTTTTCACTGCTCTCTGGGCGCCGGGAACGGGATAGTAAATTTTTATTTCCTTCGGCTGCGGAGAATGGCGGCTCGTCGGGGGTTTCAGAGGGTCGTTGAGAGAGGAAACGAGTTTTGGATTTTGTTGTTGGATTATATCTGCTCGATGATTAATTTGGAGGGCGAGATTTTAATTTCTGGTGTACAAGCAGAACCGCGAGCGCGCCGTATAACTTTTTACGACGCTCGGTAAAATCGAATTATGCACAGCTCGGATGTGCCTTTGTGGCTGGCCTTTTGCTTACTTTGAGAGTATGTAAATAATTTGAATGTACGATACGGGTTGCGAAATTTAGAAGGAATATTTTTAAAAATAAAGTTTTTTGCTTTAAACAAAATATTACCTCATACTTGATGGTTTTCACCTTCATTCGTGTAAAATGCTTTAAAAATCCAAGTAAATAAAATCATTTCACGCTGAACCGAATCCAAACCCCGACACCGCAGCGTCAAGACTCGCGAAGCCAAACACTCCCGAGTCCTAAAAGCTCTCACTCGATCCCCCGGCAAAATAAACAGCCCGCGCGCGAATCTTTATCGCCGGCGGTCCTAAAAATTGAAACGCGCCTCGGCGCTCTCGCCTCCACATCCTAATTAGACTAATTCCTCTTTCGGGCGTCCCGCGCGCTTGCTCTAATTTCAAAGGGAGGCATGTAGGCTCATCTCATATTCGATTAAATGAGAGATCGCTCGTCTCTCTCTCTCTGTGTACGTGCGGACTCAGGCTCTATGACCTCTGCGTCGCGAGCCTCGTTCGTCACGCCATTAATTAATTCCGTCCCCAAAGCTACAAACGGCCCTACCTGCGCCAGCTATGAATATGTGCCAGTTTCCGCGTTTGCGCTGCAGCTTTCTGACGGTTGAGCCAATTGCGCTGTCGATGTGCGACTCCCGTGCTGTATTTTCCGGGAGGAATTAGGCCTGACTTGATGTTTGGGTGGGTTAGTTGGGTGATGTTTAGGCGATGTTTGCTTATTTTTATATGTGGGAATGAGAAACTTGTAAAGGGATAAGAGTCTTGGATAAGAATTTAGAGAACTACCTTTTTTTAATATAAAAAACTTTCAAAATTTAAAATTGCACGTCCTTCAAATCTTTCAGAAAACATGAAAAAGGACTTTCGTTCGATTGAAAATCTGCACGGATTAGTCGTTTCAAAAATTTTTCGAAATTTTCATTTACATTCTTGTTTTTACATCGCCGTTTTAATTAACTATCGATATTCTCAAATAAATACAGTCCACTTTTCTCAACTCAACGTGTACCCTCTAAATTATAAATTCCGTACACTGAGCCCGCGAAACTATTCCGCAACTTAAAGCAAGCACATCTAAGCGCATTACAGCAAAAACATCAACTCCATTAGAAACAATCCAACAATCCACATCGCAAAATTCCGCTTGAACAAATTAAGCACTCTCCCCCACACCCAGCGGCTTCTGGACTCCTTCGTAATTACGGCGGCCGGCGGAAAACCGTCGAGTCGTCAGGCCGCCACTGATACACACACAGACATGTGAGCGCGTGTCAATGCGAAATTATCGAGCTTAATTAACTCGGAAAGCGTCGCCCGACCCGCTTTTTTTCTAAATTGGACGCGAGAGAATTTTTTTTGGAGACTCGATTGAACGCTGTTGCGGGAAAAGTGTCCGTGTTCGGCTCGGATGTTGAAGGTTCCTGGGACTTTTATTAGGGGATGTAAGGTCGAATGTTTTTATGTTTGAAAGGAAAGTTTTTTTTTGCGGGAGAATTTAAAGTTGGAGGTGATTAATGGGTGACTATTAGAATAAATAATTTTTCACGTGTATGCTTTGAAGCGGATGATTTGGGATTAAACTTTTTTAAAGCAGATCCTTCGGTATTTTAAGCTCTTTTTCAATTGTAAATTTATCCTGGTAAAAGAGTAAGCATATTTTGCTTTTTGCATATTTTGTTTTAATTTTTTAATATACTTGAAACATTAAAAAATAAAATTTTAGATGATGCGCATCTTTTTAGAAGTTCTTAATTACGATTTAGTGATAATTGGATATTTTATACTTTATCTTTGCTTTGAGCGAAATTGACTCTCTTGTCTAAACAGTCCACTACTGTGCAATACATTACAATTACAAGTTTTCGAAATTATAAATTTTTTAGGAAAATATTTTACAATTTTAGGATTTTTCTTGGCAAAAGAAATCATTCAAATTTAAAAAAAAAAACTTTTTATAGCTATTTTTTTTAACAAAAAACAAAGACTTATCTACACACATTTACTCATCAATTCTTGGAATCTTTTTCTTTTTCCGTTTCTTGCTCTTTTGTTAAAAGAGCACTAGTTATTCCAGCTTTCTTTAGTTCTTCGATGAGCTCCCCATTTTGGTGCATTTGTAAAAGAATGTCGCAACCTCCAACAAATTCACCATTGATAAAAACCTGTGGTATTGTTGGCCATTTAGAAAAATCTTTTATACCTAAAATACAATAAAATATGCAATAAATAAACAACCTTACAACCTTTCTAGCCAGAAATTAATTTGAATGATTTTAAAATAACATAAAAAGATAAGATTAAATACTTTATCAGTTAATTATGATAAGATACCACTTCAAAATTTTTAAACATAATAACAAAGAATAATAATGATCATACGTAAAAATACTAACAATAACTAGTATATCAAAATATAAACATGTAATTAAATAAGAATATATTTCTTTAATGACATAAATATAAATTCTTTAAATTTATTTAATACCTTGTCTGAGGTTTTCATCTTTAAGTACATCATGTGCATCATACTGTACTCCATGCATTCTCATAATTTGTACAACGGCATTACTGAACCCACACCTTGGTTCTTCTGGAACGCCTTTCATAAATACTACAACTTTATTTTTCTGCAATAATAAAGAATAGATTAATCATACCATAATTTCATAATACACCGCAAATACCGGTTCGTAAAACGTGTACTTACTTTAACAATATTTCCAATTTCCTCAGGTTTTGTGGCAAAATTTCGAACAATACTCGAAAATCGTGAAATTCGCGTGGCAAACATTTTTTTTGTGTTATTTTTGTATTAATATTTTAAAATTACAAAAGTGTTACGATCGAGATTACGACTGTGCCAAGGATCAGCTGTTTTTTTGTGGTTATGTACGAGAATCTATCACGTTTAGTTAGGTCAAAGTTTGATAAATTTGTGGCGTAAAATTTAAATTCAATTTAAATGGAAGAAATAAATAAGACAATGTGTATAGAAAAAATAAAAAAATATTTTATTTATAGTTTTATGGAACATAACAAATTAGTTTACATGATTTTTATATTTTTCATATAAATGATAATAAATAATTAAAAAAACACTACCATTTGTTTAAAATATTATTTGCATATGACTTTGATGAGCAATCGTAAAACTCATAATCTTCATCGTTTTTAGAAGCCTTAGTTTTTAATATATTTAAATGGTATGCTTCTATTAAACAAACTTCTTCATATAAATCTTCATTTGACATTTCAACAACATTTGAGCACTCATTCAACAACCATACAAAGTTTTGAGGTAACTCTTTTTCAAAGAGTTCAAAGTTTTTTCCTTTTACCCGACTAAAAATACAATGATACATCCAGTAATTTTTAAATGGTCTAAATAATATCTCACTGTTTTCAACTTTTTGAACATTTTCATCCTCTATAATTATGTCATCATCTGCTAGAATCGAAATGTCTGAATCAGGTAATTCAAAACAGTCATCAGGAACTTCAACTATTTCATTTTCAGAGTTATTATTAACAGTTTTCTTCAATTTCTTTTTCTTAGTTTTATGTGGTATTTCATCTTCACTAGAAGATTTATTACTAAGAATCCTTTTAAATTCTTTTTTCTTAATTCTTTTACTTTCTTCTCTTAAATTTCTCTTAGTGATTTTCACAAATTTACCTTTTGAATCTCGACAAGGAATATATTTTTCCTTTAAGGTCTTGGCATTTAATAGAGATTCTTTTTCATGATTGTATAATGTAATGTTGTATTTCTTTAAAAATTCTTCATTCATTAAACAACTAATATCAGTCCAATTTGTTTCATTGTTCTTTTTTGACGTATTTAACGTACTTGACGTATTTTCTTCATCTTCAGAATCACTACCTTCAGAAATATTGAGCCTTCCATCAGGTAAAATTTGATCAAAATAACTGTTTGCTTCCAAATCTAAAGTTTCATCTAGTTCTGGTACTTTATCACATACAGATGAATAATGCTTGAAATTTTCAAAATCTATTTTCAATTTACACACTCTATCTTTGTGTGCATAATCTAATAGCTGTTCAGTTCTCATTAAAGTACTTCCTTCAGTTGAAGGGGTTTCTACTTCGACAAGCTCACTCAATTCTTTTACATCTGGCATTCTTGGCTGTTCAAAAGGTGGAACAATTTTTTCAAAATACTGTAAACTACGATCTACGACGTCAAGTTTTATACTGCAATGGCCTGCAGCTTCAGTCAATCTAAACAGTTAAATAAAAAGTAAATTTACTATAATGTAGAAACTTTAATTTTAAAAAAATGTAATTTTAGGTAAACTCACATATCAGGTTTTGTCATATAACCAACTTTAGTCTCGTAAAAATTGGTTCTTAAAATACTTGGAATATCAAATTGGGGATTTTCTAATAGTTGTGATATATAAGAATGCATCGGAGTTAACGATGGCGGAAATATTTCCATTTCTTTCATTGGTATAGAATTATCATTAAGTTTATCTACAGACTGCAAAAATGCATCAGCAAGACTTTGCGGTATAGTGTGCTTTGAGTTAGTAACTTCAGGTGCCTCAGCTTCCCTTCTTCCTTTCATCATTCCTTGAAATCTTAGATACAAATGTGATGTTCCGACCATTTCAGGGTCGAATTTCATTTTAGATGGAAAATGTAAATTGCAAAGAACAATTTTTCTACATTCAAGGAATGATTGCCATTCACAAAAACTAAATAATTTTGACTCCAACAGATTATTTTCTTTAGATATCCTGTAAATTCATAAAATTAGACATAAAAGTTCTAATTAAGTAAGCTTACGTCTTCTATACCTGTTCATTTTTTCTGCCACCCGACTTATTTCTTTCTCTGTGACGTCATCTATGCTGAAAAGAATTTTCAAAACTACTATGACATAAGCCATTGCTCTACCTTCGTAATTAGGAATTAACGATGATTTATCGGTAAAATTCATAACTGATGGTGCCAACAAAAATAATCTTTCTGCATATAATGAAATACCCCCTAAAATTCATATAAAATTATAAAAAAAAATTAGTTTTATATTACATTAAAGTAAAAATTAAATATGCTTACGTGGTAATTCAAGATCTGTACAGTATCTTTTTATTAAACCTAAGAAATCAGGTTTGGCCATTTCTTTAACACTTAAAAATTTAGCCATAACTGCAGCAGTTCTTCTTAAACCTTTATGAGTAATATCTGTAGTTTGGGTTAAAAGACTAACATCACTTTTGGTCAACGCTACTTCTGGTGGAATTAGATGATCCATCTTGTAATATGATAGGTGGGTTTCTCGACCAAATCTACAAGTAAATATTCTTAGTGTGCAATTCAAAGAGAAACATTTTTTAAACATTTCTTACCTTAACATATCAGATATATAAATATTTTCATCATGAATTCTTAAAGCTAAATAAATAATTGACCAAAGCTTTAATGGTGTGACAATATCTGGTCCTGTTACGTACTGTGTAGTAACATGTTTTTTTTGGTAAGCTACTCTTTTTGCTCGAGGAATGTTTTTTGATAAAGCCTTTACTTTCTTAGTCTCTAGTTTAGCTTTTTTATTAAAACGGATTCTGAAAAAATAAATTTTACTAGTTTCTGCTTTTATTTCAAAATGTTAAAAAAAAGTTTATTGACTTACTTGGGTACAGTACTAGAAGACTGACTAATACTAGATCTAATACTAGATAGACTTTGATTAAAAGAACTTTGTGCATCAATTTCTGAACTAGCTTGACTTTGTAAATATTCAGCTTTAAGTAAAGCTCTCTGAAAAAATGTTATTTTAAAATAATATCAGAAATAATTAAAATATTTAAATGTATTAAAAATGTATTAAAAACTCACTTTGCCTCTATTTAGTTCTCTTGTTGAAGTACTCAAACTTGTGTCACTCATAAAACTAGTCATCATAGAGGAAGTGCTTGTATTACTAGTCTTGTTTCTTTTTCTCTTCTTTTCTTTTTTTATTTTTCCATAAATGATTTCAGCATCTCTAAAATAAAGTTTTATTATAATTTTTTTTAAACAAATATTACTTACTCAATATGTAGATAACAAAATTACTTTTTGTGATATCGTCGAGCCATCTTAGGAACACATTTTTTTGTCTTTGACGTAAATGCTACCTCTAAATTTGATAAATAATAAGTCCATAATTGAGCAATTGTTAATTTAATTTTTGAATCTACACCTATTTGAATAAGTTCATTACTAATTCCAATGAGTACAAAATTGTACAATTCCCAACTTGTCCATCCAATGACATCTGCAATAAATCAGTGCAAATTATGTAATGTTAATTGTTAAAAAAAAAATCGTAGTTTTGAGTAACTGTACCTGACTTTTCTACTTTCTCAGTTTTTATTTTAGTTTTTCTTAATCTTGTAGTAGGATCATACCGTACTTCAAATACTTTTTCTCTAATATCCTATAAAACATAAAACCAAATTAGTTTTAATTCAAAATTTAAATGTAACAAATTAAATTAAATGAGCAATAGTAAGTACTTACGTCGTTTTGAGTTTGACACTTGCTGCAGAAGTAAAACCCATCTTCCTTATAAAAGTCTGTGCCATTACATATAGCACATGTCTCAGCATTTGCTTCTTGAGAATACATGCTTTACACATTAAATTTTGTATATAACAATTTTTTCATGTAAAATTAACGATTTCATTTTATAAAAACTGAAAATCTCACATGGGAAAGTTGCACGCTGCATCCTGATCCTGAATATTATCCACGTTTATGCCTAACCTAACGTGAACGAAAGATTTTATTGGCGCGTGGGCTTGTTTGCGCTTGTCAATTGTCAATCGCGCATAAATTTGAATTTTGATCGTTTTATATCTTTTCCTAATAAATAAGTAAGATATATAAATATTTCCTATTGAAAAAAAGCTGTAATAATATATAAATATAACTCACGCAATAATTTGCAAAGGGAATTGATCGTACGATTAATCGCAAAAATAATTGCACGAGTTTAACAATTAATTCGCGACTTTTGTCATGGCGATTCTAATAAAATATGTGGATTTCGAGTGAAATAATTGACCGACATTGTCTGAAGTATGCATTTAAATAATTTAATAACATGAGCAATTTAATTATGTATGTTTTACTTAATTAATAGCTTCGATTAAGATTGCTTTAGTAGTGTAAGATACTGCGAATTTAGATAATTTAAAAATTGATGTTTAATTGGCTGACATGATTTATACGGGCAACTCCTATGACGTCATTATCAGGTCAGGTGGTTGAGTCACATAAATATAACCTCAATTTCGCTCAGTAATTTTGTAAACATCAAACATATCAGTACATTCCTACAATTATTTATGAAAAAATCAATCTACGACCTTTTTGAGTTACTGGCACAGGTCGCAGTGATACGGATTATTTTTTAGAAAATGGAAGATATACCAATCAATAAAATAATTGACGTTTCTTGGCGTTTTGGAGGTAATTAATAAGCTAACACTTATCAAAGATTTTCGAAATTTTGTTTTGTAGTGAATTACATTTTTAAAATTCTTTAATTTGTAAATAAATGCTATTTAGATTTAGTAATAGAATAATTTAGTTTACTGTTAAAGATTTGTTTTAGACAAAAAATAGGTAACTATAAAATTATAACTTAATTTATAAATATCAATATAAATTGAATCAGAAGATGATAATTGTATTCTATTCATGCAAATTAAAAAATAGGTGCAGAAATATATAAAAAAGATTTATAAAGCACAACTTAAAATAATTTTTTATTCATTTTTATTTCAGTAACAGTAGCAAGTACTGGAGCAGACGAAGTCGGAAAAAATTTCTTACAATTAAAAATTCTCTATGATGAGGATGGGAAAACAAAATCTATTTTCACAGAAATGAATTTAAATCAATTTTACAAATTTTTGCATGATCTAGAAAAAGCAAAGAACAATTTAGATATATTAGTGTGATAGTTATGAAGAAAAAATCAAAGGATTGTTACGTATATTTATATAAGTGTTAAATACTTGTACATAATAAAAATTTATTCTTGTATTATAGTTATATCTATTTTATTAATTCAACGTATTTTATAAATTGTAATAAATTATTATAAAAATATATGCATATATACACATGTATATTTGGTTTTTTAATATATTAACTACTTTAATCAGTCCTATAAAGTCTCATTGTAATTATTCCAATTGCTCAAGATCAATTATATATACATAGTAAATGAGCTATCACAGTTTCATGCATAATTCTATGCACTGTTCCAAAGTAGTAATTTTAAAATAGGTTTAGTTATATGCAAATAAAAAACTACACTTAAAATTAAAATAAACATAAAAAATTAAATATAAAAATATAATAGATTAAGTCTAAATTTTAATACGAAAATTCGTTAAAAAAATATGATTAGTAATGCAGAAATCATTGAAGCAATGTTAAGTAATGTCTTTGAATTAATCTTCCTTCAAAAAATAAAGTATTCAGCAACATTTTTATCTCTTGTCGGTGTGCTATTGATGATTTGATTTTGGTGTAGACTGCTTTGAATGGTGACCTAAAAATAAAGAAATTAAGGCATTAATATCTAAAACGAAAAAGAATTTAATTTATTATTTCAAACAAAGACTGTCTGCAACATTTAATACATAAGATACATGTTAAAGCATCGTTTCTAAATAAAGATACTTACACATAACAATTTTGTAAAAATTAGTAAAAAAAAAAGACTTGAATAAAAAGATTCTTCATTTAAAATAATAATATGAAAAAATTATAATCTTTAAAACGTAAAATTTTATATTTTTATCTACATAAGATTGTTAAACTAATTATTGCCATTTGATTATTTATCAAAAAAGTTATTACATAAAACAAATAATTAGTGCAACAAATAATTTTCAGAATATAAACTCGAAAAGTATAAACATCATTCAATTTTTATTAAAAAATAAACTAATACATGCATAAGCATAACACGTAGGAATACAATGGACGTACAGCGAGATATATTTATTAAATTAGAGATTTTTTTATTAACTTCTCTTTACATGTATATATATTCTCTTTACATATATATATACATATATATATATATATATAGATGAATATATGATTTATACAAAGATTAAACATTAAATCTACAATTATCATCGATATTTTTTTGCATTAGACTCATATAACAACATTTACCATACTAGAAATACTATACAAAGAAAATTACGCAGAAAGTTATTTTTGCTTTGGCATTTGTTCATTTTAAGAGTATGTTACGTGTATGGTTAATACTGATGAACGTACAATACTTAAACAGAAAATTGAAAGGTAAGTACTGTGTATAATAATACCTACAATAGCCTGATTTACATAAATTAATTATAAAAAAGAAATTTTACAGGATCAATATATTTTTTTTATACAAACCCTTAAAAATTCGTACTGAGAAGAATTTAATATCTACTTTAAGTGTAAATTAAATAAATTTTATAGAAATATAATTTTTACGTATAAAATTGTACAATCTATAATAGGTATTTTTATACTTCCAAAATTATTGTTAAAAAGCAAAACTACAAACACAAAACATTGTTATTGACAACACAAAAATTAATGCTGCTCATGAAGTAAATCATCAAAATTCAGCTTTTTTAATAAAAGATAGATAATTACATCATTGCGTCAAAAAATTTGTAACA
Organism: Ormyrus nitidulus; assembly: GCA_900474335.1. Lineage (NCBI taxonomy): Eukaryota > Metazoa > Arthropoda > Insecta > Hymenoptera > Ormyridae > Ormyrus > Ormyrus nitidulus. The sequence goes on from UCOL01001758.1 coordinate 15,010, forward strand.
GGTAATCAAAAGAAGAATTTTGTTGATTTAGTTTCTAACATTTTTTATATTTTGTTTAATTGTGCTTTACTGACACTTTAATTTTCATTTTTTTTTATAAGACTGTATTTTATATATTAATAAGTAACTACTATATGAACTACAATAATTAATTTTATGCATTCATTTAAATTGTGATTGTATTATTATATTTATGCCTAGTTATAATTTTCTTTATACACGAAATTTTTTTTTATTAAAGTGTCGATAAAGCATTTTTACTTCACTTTTAATATCTTAAATTAATAATTACTAAAAGGATCAGGAAATTTCAATTGTTGCGTGATTAAATCAAATTTTAATACGTAAATTTTCTTTTTTAAAATTTAACTTTGTATAAAGGAATTTACGAAAATGTGTATGTTTAGATACTTAATGGACGACTATAAAAAGTTAACTACAATAAAACTAAAATTAGAAGAAAAAAAATAAATTAAGTAGTCTCAGTTTATCGGCACTTTGAAATGCAACTTTACATTAAAATTACAAGCGAATAATAAACTTTTAGTTCCTGGGATTGGTGTACTGGTATACTGGAAACTAATTTAATAAGAATGCCAGACTCGGTCGTATTTATAAACAAAGATAAAAAATGTATTATACTTCTAGCAATTCAGTAAAACTATGCATTCAGAGATTAACCAACAACAATAAACTTTTTAATACTAACAAAAATCTCAGTTACAAACCTAAGAAAATTAAAGTGTCCGTAAGTAAATAAAAGAATTGTTGGTGCTTTTCATGCCACGTCTCAGAATCGAAGGATGGTTTGAAAACAAGCAATATTAACTGTTGGAACAATCTAAAAAATTACAGGATATATAAAGGAGCTGCGTCAAAACTCTTGCATGTGTATATACAAATTCGAACAAGCGCTCGTGTGGAAGAAGTTAGTCAGGTGTAAGCCAGGATGTTTTGGAATGCGCAGAATATTATTTAGCTTTTTACGCCTATTCTTAAAGAACGGCGGACTGGCTACTTCACCCCTCTGATTGTTGGGCTCCAGCAGTGATAGGGCGTTGTTTATTTTCAGGTTTTTCATATTGTTCAGTTGTACGGGTTTGCCATTTGGCAGTCCTTTTTCTTCGTGATCCTCTGGAGAGATGGATCGCGGCTCACTATCCGACAGGGTATTTTCTATCGCGTTGTGGTTACGCATTGCTTTGGCCTGAATTGATTCGAGTACTGGCAGAATAGCACCAAGGAGAGGACGTTTGGATGGCTCGCCGGACCAGCATTGTCCCATAAGGTTCCAGCATTCGTCATCAAAAGATGGTAACCTTTCTGGCCTGATACCTAAACAAAAAAAAATTTTTTTTATATTACCTATCATCGGAATTGGCTAATTTTTACCTAAAGAAAATATTAAGTCTAAAATGTTTCAAAAAGTAATGATTCTTATTAAGAAAGCTAAATTTAAACATTTCAATTTTCTACGTAAAAATAATTAGTGTTAAAATTTTTTGTAGCAAAAAATTGAATTAAAATGAACTGAACAAAAATGTATTCTATCATATTATTCTATTCTATTATTTTATCAAAAGCATTGCTTTATATACCTTTTCTAACGCTTGTCCACAGCTGTTCTTTGTTATGAAACTGTTCAAATGAATAAGGTAATTTGACATGGCCAGCGCATATGTACCAGAATAAAATGCCAAAAGCATAAACATCTACACTACTGTCGTAATGTCCTGATAAGAGCTCTGGAGCCATATGAACCGGCGTGCCGACTATACTACCTGACATCATCGCTTCTGTTATGCAAAAACCTAAGTCTGTTAATTTCGCTCTATTATCTGTGTCGAGCAGCACGTTTTTCAGTTTTATATCCCTGTGCACAAGACCCTAGGAAAAAACAAAATTTATTAATATCTCAGATGTCACTATCTTTATTATTAAAACAGAAATGGTTTATCTTATTTTGACTATATTTTGATAAGTTTGATAAATTAATATGTTTTGATAAGAATATCTAAAATTTCATAATTTAAATATATTATTTGTGTCTCAGTTTCGTCAATTTCTAAAATAGAATTCTAAAATAAGCATGAATTCAATACCTGCGAGTGAAGATACCGAATTCCTTCGAGCACATCAATAGCGATTTGTATTCTTTCGAGCCAACTCAGTCCAGAACGAATGCCATAATACAAATCTCGACTCATGCGATCGGTTATGAGAAGAACAGCTGAACCCAAACCGTAACCTCCACCATAAGAGTGATCTATCACTGAACCTCTGAGCCTAACTATGCGTTTATGATCGGGTATCGAACGTGTGTAATAGAACTCCATGGCGAGATCATTCCAGTGTTTTTCATCTGGCGGTACCACTGATTTTACAGCGCAGGGTCCAGGCGCTCCACCCCAGCCATCGCATGAAAATACAACACCGTACTGTCCTCTACCAATTTCCTTACCTTGATGAGGAATCCCATATCGGACCTGAAATTATTTAAAACAAAATCTATTTCAACAAATTTTATAATTATAAGAATTTAAACAAATTAATTTCGCATGCCAGGGCTTTGAAAATATACAGTAGAAATTTATTTTAAATTAAGTGAAAATTCATTTAGTCTGAGTTTGCAAAAACATGCTATCATGGAAGCGTAATTCCAGGAAAACGTAAACATTAACTTTAAAGATAAGTTACACTGTTCTTTTTGATTCTCTTTTTCGTAATAACAACTTCGTCCAAACAAGTTTAATAGGAATTCATTAAATTGAGTAAACAGTGCAGTACCGAATGCCTCGTAAAGTGTCTCTTGTTATTCAATCTCTATTAATAATTCACACGCTTATTTATAAGACGACAGGCGTATCATTTGTAAGTGTGAAACCCTAATCTTATGTGTAGTTGCCCAATGTTTCGCTAATTTGAAATTTTAGCTTTCGAAATTTACAGTGGTGCTTGATAAAAATAATAAAAATTTTTCGTCAGAGAATTTGAAATAATTGTCTTACACTGAGATTAATTTCGTATCATAAATCATAATTATTTGTTAATTCGACTTTTTAATGCAAAAACTTGAGATATGCATTTATCAACTAGTGATTAACTTACGTTCATACGTATAAGGAGCGTGAAGAGTATTAACCTAATTTTAAATTTTATGCTTAAATACAAGCTGCATCTAAAAGATGAACGGTGCATTTAACTTCCTCCACATTCGAAACGATAAAGACCTTTTGCATAAACTGGAGTTATAAACGCATGCTTTCACTTTAGCTCTTTTAACATTTTTATAAAATTTAAAAAATTGACTTTACTTATCAGAATTAATAAATTTATTTACTCATTAAATATTTCCTCGAACAATAATCTTACCATATCACTCATTGATGTCGATTCCAAGGCTAACTTAGCAAGTCTGGGCGCGTGGTATTTCCTTATGGCTATCCTCTGCTCTTCCGTCCTTTCGAGCTTCCCCGAATAGTGATTTTCTAAGGCTTTCAGGGCAGTGAGGAAGGAATCGTGCGATGCCTTGACTTTGTCCCTGAATTGTGTGGATATCGTTCGTGCGAGTCTTGCGGCGCTTAAGGAGTTGAGTACATCGATCGTCACCTTTCGCCTCCAGGCGGTGTTGAGGATCGGCGTAGGCGCCCACGGAAGAGGTAGGGATCTGAATAGTTGGCGAACGCGTTCAAGAAAAGAATGCACGAGTGAAGGTGAAGAGTTATGGAGTTCGACGTTGTAAGCCGCTGACAGTATTTGTTTTAGGGCATCACTAGCTGAAATATTTACAAAAAAATCAGATTTGAAAGTTAGAAATATTTGATGAAAACGTGTTATGAATTACCTGTGAGACTAATATCATGTTCGCAACTTTTCTCCAAACTAAGTAGGCACCGTTGCAGTGTACCGACAAAGGTATCTCTTAAACAGTTTACGGAATTGACTAATTGTTTAGCTACCCTTTCTCCTAGTTTCGTTAGAACTAGTCTCTGCACCTCACTAGTAGCAGTTCGTACCGTAGCCGAAGCTTCGCTCATCTCTTCGTCGAGCGGAGTATTGTGATAAAGATTTATATTATCCGGAACTTGCTGAACTTCGTCCTTCATCTCCTGAATCGTTTTCTGAATGAGTTCGGTGAGCTCTTCCTGTTTGGCGTTGACTACACTCATGAGATTAGAGTACAGCTCGCTTTCTTTCTGTTGTGCATACTGTATTCTTTTGGGAGTAATTTGAATCTCTCGAGCCATGTCAAAGGCACTCAACATGAATTTACGAAGACTGGTTGTGTGAACTTCGTTTAGAAGATTACTTGCATTTACGAGGTAGGCTTTTAGACAGTTACGTACAAAATATAAAATTCGGTCTAAAAAAGAATTTTTTTTTACAATTAATGTGACCATTTTGATAAATCTTATTATAAATGCAATTGCTGTGTAAACAATTATAACAAAATAACTAAAAACAGAAAACTTATTATTAATTATACTAACATTAATATACTATTTAATGATTTTTAAAAGTTATAGTTATTATAACTTGAGAAATTAAAATTTAATAGTATCAAAAACGATAGAAATGACGGCAGATTGCATATAGTTTTTTTCTGTTTGGTAAGAAATTATCGTGTTGTTAAAATACTTGATAACGAAATTTGAGTTTAAAATAGCATCCAGATAAACTAAAAAAAATTATAAGTGCAAAAGCTGATGTTTTACCTAATTTCTTACACGAATCTAACAGATCACTCGAATTAGTATACTGTCCTTGAGATAACCACAAGTTTTGATCAACTTCAATGGAATCGCCGAGAAAGCCCAAATCTGTGAGTTGTTCGAGCCAAGTTTGCCCCAGTGAGTTTATTTTATCCGAATTCAGTCCATTGACGCTCTCTTTTGATGAGTTCGAAGTTCCAGAGTTCGATTTTGTAAAGTTCGATTTTCCAAAGTCAGATTTTACTGAATCATCTTGTGTCGAAGTCGATATAGCCGAATCATCGTTCGTCGTGTTTGATTCACATGATTCTAATCTACTTTGTGAATTACGTTGTACCGATTTTGTTAGATCACTGGACTCTAGACTGTCAAAGTTTATGTTCTCTAATGAGGAAACGAAGAGAACAGGATTGTATGGATAGGTTTCTCTTAATTTTCGAAGCTCTTCCATATTTTCGTTTGATAAAGGGTGCTCTCCTAAAGCATATAAGAACACTGGCAAGATTTTGAACACTCCTGTGGCTAATATTTGAACACCTCCTGATAATGCAAGACAAAACACAAAAACAAAAAATATTTTCAAATAGTTTTATAGCTTAATGTATTTGATGAATATTAACCTGAATCTGGAACAACAAATATTTGAACTCCATCTTTTAATGTAGGCTGATTGAGTTTGACTTCAACTACTGTCGGACAGTTGGGATCTACAGTCCCTGAGTCTGTTAAATCTTCTGGAGGTATTGTCATCCATGGCTTTTCATTGGCTAACAGGTTTTCTACGACTTCATATTCTAGACCAAGTGTGAGATTTACAAGGTTTGCTGGACCTGAGCCAATTTTTATCCATCTCCACTGACCGCTGCATAGTGGCAGAACATCTGTTGATAATAACTGATTGACTAGCGATGCTTTTGCTTTTGTATTTTGACCAAAGATAACTATGGCAGGACAGTTTTCGAGCACATGTGAGATTTTATCAAAGGTTAATGTTGGTAGTAGTTCTTGCCAGATATTTTCTGCAACAACAGTAAAATAAATGAGTGTTCTTAATGATGTTAATTTATTATACACTGAACTTACAAAGTAAGAAAATTCTATAAATTTACAATATTAATATTTCGATTTAAAAAATAAATTTTAATTAATTTGAAAGTTAAAAAATAATCAAATGATAAGTAATTAAGATAACCAAACTTTAAGGAGCAGTCTATCAATCAAACTTACAGAACAAATGTAAAAAGCTCTTCAATTTATAAGTGATTTTTATTTTACATCATCCCCTTAAATGAAAAAGAATATAAAATATAAGAAATTTATCTGAGCTCATATATAATCATTATCAAAGTCTAATAATAGTTTTAAGACAAGTGTGTGCTCAATCAAGACCCAAGTCTTTGACAAGTATTTCCCCTCAGTAAAATATTCCATTGAGCCAATAACTCTTTTGTAATTAATCTTTTCATATAAAATAGTAATTATTTGTTATAATTAATCCCTTCTTAATGAATAATATACCTTCTGGAAAGAAATTTTCAAGAGTTATGACCTCTAATACACGCTGAGTCTCCTTGAAAATCTGCCTCAAATGATTTCGATTTCTGTTGTACCTTCTAAACTCCTGCGGTAATCTGGTTACCATTTTAACTCTTTGCTATGATATAAAGTTACCCCAACTGTTTTTCATAACCTGAAACAAACAACGATATATTACATTCATTATAGCAATTGAATGTGCTCATTTTTATAGCAGATAAAGTTAATATAGGTACATATTTACAAATAAAGTGATTGGGATATTGTAATAAAACAATTTTATTGATGAACACAATTTGATTATGCTTATGATAAACAATAAATCTATTTAAAAGTATACAAACCTGAATTATTAGATATTAAAAGAACTTTATTAATAATAAAATTTACATAATTTGAGACAATCCATATTCATATTTTAAGTAGTTTTAAATGTCACTAAATACTTCATAGATCCTATTCATAAGCATGCTGACTTCATAACTTAAATATAGCTTAAATTATGAAAATCATCCTAAAATAAGATTAATACAATCTTTTGAACTGTTGTTGATCTTACATTACCCAACTGTCGTCAAACTTACGTTAAAAGTTTAATAGTCACATGCATTTCAATGATAACAAATGCACAATCTCTAAAATTTTGGCAAACTCTGATAAATAATAGTTCTAATCATTCGTAATTTTTATTACTACTAGAAATCTCTCTGGCATTAATATTAAAAATAGCATTCAAAATAGCTTCAAACCAAAATTTCAGTTATGAAGCCTTTACCAGACTTACATCATCCAATAGACTAAAAATTCGATAAAAACCTTGCGACCAAGCGATAAAAGCTAAGCTCATAAAAAAGTATCTGTACAATCAGCAATAGTAGAAGTTTAAATAACTCACCGTAGTAAAGGCGCGCCTATTAAAATTTGTTTTAGGCAAATGAGTGCGTCCGTCCCATTCAAATTTGCAGTATAATCGACGCAGCTTTGGACGCTCGTAAGTTGTGTGAGTTCGTACAGCGTCTTGAATGGACTGCCGGAAAGTTCTGCACGCTGCTTTTCCTTTTCATGCTACGTCTGCAGCTCGCGCCTTCGACTTTTATCTCAACATTGTCTCTCTCTCTCTCTCTCTCTTTGCCGCCACTTATCTATGTTTCTCCGCCAATAACACAAATCTACGAAAGATTGCGATGAGACTTAATTTTTCAGCAGTAGCCTAGCACTGGTGCATGGGTACGCAAAAATTTGTTAACCTCTAAAATTCGTAACACGTACATTTCCGGACGGAAGGACTCAGCGAATGATGTGTTGATGTTGTTGATATTTGACCTTTTTTGAATGTCAGAAAGAGAAAGCTTCGTTCGAGAAGTTTTCGTACGTTTATTGCGGTCCGTTATTTATGTTAGGGCTTGTAATCTCGACGTGCTGATTTCATTCTATCTCTTATACATTTATCTGGAAAGCTATATCTATATATTCTCAAAGTGTAGGTGTAAACAAATGACGTTTTGAAAAGTGCGCGAGTACTCAGTACTCACCCATCGACGGCCGTCGCCAATTAATTAGACGAGAAGTCGGTAATGTAGGTAGTTGCGGAAAAGCAAGAAAAAAATATAGGGTCTTTTAAATTTCAGTTGTAAAGTTAAAGAAATTATAATAAAAAGAATCTTAATTTATAATTTTTGATATACAAATAAATTTATGTTTAATGAAATAAAACATTACAGAACGATAAAAATGTCGAGTTATTTAAAACACAAAAATTCTGGAACTGCAAATTACTATGCAATTCTATCACTATATTATTATTTACATTTCGAAACAGTGATTGATTTACAAATTTTTAAATATTGACTTTCATTTTTCGATAATCAAACATTTAAAGACTATTGTACTCCCCATGGTACCCCCAATGCCGATAAGTATTAGTCAGTCTATGTATTAGTCAGTCAATGACAAATGTGGCTGTAAGCCGTGCTGTGGTGCTGTAAACGTGCTGAAAACATTCTCCTTTCTAGATTATAACCAACATAGACATGCGAGTTGCTGCGACCCGGTGAAGACGTCACGTCATAAACTATCTCACGATTGTAGGAGTTTTCCTGCAGTTTTTGTTTTTGTTCAGAAAGTAGATAATAAATAAATAGAAAAACTCCTAATCATGACTTCGGCTGTAGAATCGATGGTTGTAGACGATAAGCAAATTCCTGATAAACCTGTTGACAGAGAAAAGGTACGTCGCTGGAAAGCTAACCTAAAAAGGTTAGCATTTGGCATTTTGTAAATTTTTTAATTGGAATTAAGTTCGAAATTATTGTTGTTGATTGGTTTTTATTTTAATTTTTTGTAATTTTAGACTTGTCCACTTCTATTAAGGGTATTTTGTAATACTGGACGTCATCATAATATTGGCGACTACACTAGAGGGAATGTACCATCAAATGAGTTACAAATTTATACTTGGTAATTATTCTGTTAATTTATAAAAGTTAAAGGAATTTACTTTGTTTATATTTTAGTACTATAATTTAAGAAATAAAAGCAGATCAATTTTTTTTTTTTTTATTTAGTCATTTAATGTATTTTGTAATTTGTAAATAACAGTTATGCTTCTTGCATGTAATGAATCAATATCTTTAAGTAAAAGGAAAAAACAGTTATATTTATCTACATATAATTATTACTGTAATATATTTAATTTAGTACTGCTATTACTTATTTTATTTATAAATTAATTATTGTATAAATTAATAGGATGAATTCAAAGTTAATAATAAAAATTATTCTATTTAGGATGGATGCTACACTACGAGAAATAACTGCCTTAGTCAAAGAAGTAAATCCAGATGCAAGAAGCAAAGGGACCTACTTTGAATTTTCATTAGTTACACCAGAACAACGACTATCTGGCTATAGAATGAGAGAAATAGGTGTCACTTGTTCAGGACAGAAAGGTGCAGATGACAATAAAACATTAGCTCAAGCAAGGTAGCTATTTTATTACTTTTATTTGATTTAATAAATTAGAATAATTTGATTAAAAAATAAATATAAATAATAACAATTCATTAATATTTTAATTTTTTACAGGTTTACAATAGGAGATTATTTAGATATTTCCATAACTCCTCCTAATAGAATGCAGCCTGTTGTTCGAAGAGGAGGTAATTTTAGGCAATACTGACCCAAAAGACTAAATAATTAGTTATTTTAACGTAAATTTGTTTCCAACTTAAATTTTTTACTTTTTAATACATAAAAATGAAATAACTTATTTCTTTTATAGCAGATTTTCAATCTGTGTGAGTGTACATTTTTTGTACATCTGTAATATTAATTTGTATGTAAATTGTGTTCAAGTTTAGTATTTAACAAACATAAATTTATACACAACTAACAAATGTAAGTTTAAACATAACTAATGAATTTTGAGCATATTTATCTCGATTGAGCAATGTATCTCGATTTTTTCTAAAAAGTATAAAACCATTGTGTAATTTTTACACACGATCTAAAATAAAGAAATAAATGTAATAAGAATATTAAAATAAACTTTCAAATCAACAAAAAATTGTTTTTTAAATATACAATACTTAACTTTATCTTTATTTTTTATTTTTTTAACTAAATTTAAAATTTATAGAAAAATGTATGGCTTGTAGCAACTAGACGTTATACATTTATCTGACGACATTGCAAAGACTTAGTTTTTGTTTGGAAAGATTAATTTTCTAATTTACAAAGTATTAATGTGTTTACTCGTACCTTTAAAATTTAGTAAAAAGAATTAATATTTTAATCTTGCTTAGAAATGGAAAGGAATGGAAAAATAAAAAAATGCTTCAACTCAATATCATTCGTAAATCGTATATTTAGGTAAATACCTAATGCCTCGTCAATTAACTATTTACAGAAAAGTCTTCTATGTGTCGAATCCTTATTATTCATTTTACACAATACATAGACTTAAAAGTAGGAGCATTGCGATACACGTGAAATGGGCCCAAATGGCACTGAATCGTCACTTCGATCTGCTTCGTAACAACATAAACTGTCAATATAACATAGCTTCAACATTTTCTCTTTACTTCTTTTGATCCTATGCGAGATGTACATTGTCGCTTCGATAGTCATAAAAGGCCTGCACAATTAAATCTATATAAATGTAGTGGTGGATGCTAATGCGACGCGGTCATGTTACGTAATTAGAAAAATATGCAAGTTTGCAATTGAGCTAATATATTCCTCTTCGCTGTCTCTACGTTTGCTCAAACTAGGATGAACAATGCAATATACATCAGCAACAAATAGAAACGAAGTAATTAATTTGTATCTCTTATTTTTGTTAGTTACAAAAAAATAGTCACATTAACATCCATCAAAAAGTGATAAACGGATTATCTATTACTCTTTATTAGTTTTATGGTCTGTTGTGAAAAAGTCAAAGCACGAAAATAGTAATTTTTGGTATTTTCCCTTAATTAACGTTCTAAAAGCGCATTATCTGTAAAAACTACTCCTTATTTTCGTACTTCGACTGCTGATATATAATTACAGTAGTTGTCGGGGGATGCAGAGTATACAAGTATCACACTTTGCGTAGTCGAAGCATGACATCGACAGATCCTTCACAAATTCTCTACCAAGGGTCTTGATCCAAACTTTGTGGAAATCCATTTTTTTCTTCAAACTATAATAAAACTTAATCATATTTTTATTAAGTAAGATCTTAATTCTTTCCAAAGAAAGAACGGCTATATACACAATTTTTCTAATCACTTTAAAGAAATATTGATAAATTACATATCAAGTTAGTTAGAATTATTTATTTATATATACAAATATATATGATCATGTACGTTTATAGGTGATTATATATAATTATATAATGGTACGATAAAAATTTACAAAAGAATTGACTTCCAATGATTCAAACCTATCCTACGCAGCATTAACAATAACAACAATAAATTTTAACATCAGTAAAAATAAAATGAAAAATATACAAATCTGTGCTCGAAAGTTCCAGATCAAAACCCCTGAATTAAGGTTTCTAAATATATCCGTTAATTTCATATAAAAAGGTAAAAACTAGAATTACAAATGATCGTGAAAAAATACTTTGTTTCTTCGTTTCTTTGCACTCAACTGAAGAAACCTGCGATTACGAAATAAATATTTTGTCGATTACGCCATATTCGTATGTTGCGTCGTTATACCTCTTGATTCAGTATCATAACAGAGTACTTTTTCATTTCAGCGCAATTGAAAGTGTTTGAATAAAAATATCGACGATGCAAATAAGAAATCATTGGAATGTTACACTCTTTACTTCGACTACGACATTCCTTTGCGTCATTCCGAAATCGTAGATTTCATGTACCGTCTTGAGTACACTGAGATACAGCGATATACATCTGATTATCGTTCAGACACTGATGAGTGAAGAAAGAGAGATTGTACGTACACATCGTCCCTTAAAAAAATTTTGATTGAACTTTTACAAATGCGTGATTTCTCCCCTTAAACTTAACTCAATTCGCGCGTCTCGGCGCGCGACACAAATTTGATTTATGCCACGGCCTCGATTTAATACTATTCGCGTTTTTTTCTCTTCTTTGCACGAAAAGTTATCGCAAAAGTGTTTTTCCTTCGAGCAATCCTAATGAACGATAACCCTTTTCTCAGTGCATCGGTGGCTTCTCCGGTGGGAATGTGATCGAGCCACTTTCGATTGCAAGCGTATACTTAAATAGAGTTCTCGAAGCATCGGCCAGACGGGGAGCTTATACTTTTTTTCCTTCTTTTTTTTTGCTTTTTCGAGGGAGGAGGGGTGGGGGAATAGTGACTTTTTATTCTTCTTGCCTGCTAAATTTTTTTTCTTATATTCCTATACGTATACGTATATATGTGTATTTATGTAGGGTGCATACGTAGTGATTTAATTTATTATAAGTTTTTTTTTTCTTTATACCATTCATTTGAATTGAAAGTTAAATAATCTTGCCTTAACTCGCAGTCGCCTCCAGAGATTATCCTTAGTCGGTTTGAATTTTTGCGCCTTTATTATTTTTTTTTTTCTTTAAGCACGTACACTACGTCTTTTTTACTTGCCCGGCCGGCAACGTTTGTGCCTTCGTTCTGTCTGTACTCTCTGTTCGCGCGCATGCAAAAAATTCGTTTTTATACTTATTTATATATAAATCGTATTTCAACATACTTCGTATGAACGAATACGAGACTACTTATGCTCGAGTACGCGGTTTTCAGGTTTAAACTATACAGGCGCTATATAGTTAGCGACACGCTTCTTGTTTCGCTTGAAAAAAAAAATCAGATTTTCGGTAATTTTGACGGGCCTGAGAGTTCCTTGGTTTGAAAAACATTCGAATTCATACGTATTTGTAGTCATGCATACACAATGCGTATGTGCTTTTAGTTTAAAAAAATTTAAAGTAATGTAATGTTTTTTTATCAAACCCAGGAGTTCTCCAATGACCTCAAAGAAAGAAGTAGTAAAAGTATGTATACAGAAAATGTTCAACCAAATTTAATTAATAAGAATTGATCAACTTTCATAAATTACGTTAAAAAAATCACCCTTTTTAATTAAATTAGAGATTCACGTTTCCAAAAAAATAAAAGACAGAAATACAAGGCAAATTCATTGTTCAACTCCCGAAAGCATATATGTACATAATTGTCTAAAAACTCTTAGTAATTAAATTCAGTCAAACTGCCTAAAAAAATGAGTCCGCCTCGCGGTCTCCAGCACTCCTTATACAATCTATATGCATATAAAAAATGTAGTCGAATTCATCGCGCGTCCATATACACTTCGCTAAACGCGGAACTTAAAACTCTTTGGATTCGTATCCCATATACATAAAGTCGCGCCAAGAAAACAAGTGCCTCAATGTGTACGTGGGTGCGCGTGTGCATGTGTGTGTAGAAGTGTGTGCGTGATGTGTGTATGTGTCTGTGTGTATGTGTGTGTGTGTGTGCGCCGCTAAATTATCTACATGTCTGCAATGTATACACACTCGCTCGCGTTTTGGTAGTGTATAATTGTTAATCCTCGCTCTCGGCACTCTTCCATCTGCCTTTCGCGCGTCGCCGCGCGCGACTTTAAACTTTTGAGCGTAGAAAGAAAGGAAAAAAATTAATCGGCTACGACTACTTTGTGGCTGGTTATGACGAAAGCTTGAGGCGCCGCGCGCGGCTTCTATACACACTCGCTCGCTATTTTATTACACGTGGAGAGCGAGGGGCCTAGTGGATTCGCCCGCGCTCGAATATACATCGTTGTCTCTCTTAATTGCTTGGGTAAAGATATGGATCGATTGCTGCTGCTGCTGCTGCTCGCTGAGATATGGCGGGCAGCGAGGACTGCTTCTGCTGCGGCGTATACTTGGTTTATTTTATTTTATTTTATTTTTTTTTTTGTTGAGGGTTGAGTAGTGAGTAGATGGGCGCCGGAAGAGGCTTGTAAAGACAGCCCTCGCTGACGGAATTCGTGCCACGCGACTTCGTTTTGACGAAGTGCTGTACTGGAAATTTAAGCGTACATCAGGATTAAAAAAACTAAATTAAGATGAAAGAATTCATTATTGTACAGACATGCATTTAAGTGCACAAAGAGTTGCTTCATTTGTTGAGTTGAATATATCACGAAATTCACATTCTATTATTAATTTTTAAATATATTTGGAAGAACTATTTTATGTTAATTTTACTTAAAAGTAAAATCTTCTCCTAAAAACTTATACAATTCAAGATAAGGAATTAAAAATATTCCATCGTTACGTTTTTATTCGAAACACAAACCCTCCGCAGTCTCACCCGGCTCATTCTCTCACTTCTCCACAACATTACCGCTGCATTTACCTGCTTAGTAGATGCTCACTAACACCGTTGGGTGAGGAGCGTCCCGAGGGGGCGACTACGCGTCGCAGTGGTCCTCCGGGGCGAGCACGTCGGGCGCCATGGAGAGGTCCTCGGCCATGTCCTCGTCGGCGCCGGACTCGTGCCCGCCGTGGCTCTCCGGGTAATCCCGCTCGTCCTGGCAGGCGTCCTCCTCCGTGTCCTGCTCCGCCGGCGCCTCCATCATCTCGCGCTTTATCAGCCTCGAGAGCTTGCCGCCCTCCGGGCTCTGGCCCTCCTGCTTTATGTGCATGCCCGAGTCGTCCAGCGGCGAGTTCCTGCAAGTTGCGAATGCCGAGATTTAGACGACTCTTGGATTTTTCAGCGGGGCTTCGTTATTTGCGGGGTAAAAAAAGACCTTTCTTTCGGGTCGACTGATGCGGAAAGGCCGAAGTAATCGAGCTGGCTGATGAGAAAATTAGAGTTTACGTGAGTAGGAGGATCGATGATGGTGATTAGTAATTAAGGCATAAGATTCAAAGAGTCGGAGCAATGAGATATATAGTTTCACTAACTTTGCACATAAAAAATGAAAATGTAACAGGCACACTTTTTTTATTTTCATCAAGATAATAAAATTCAATTGTTTAATTCAATTCTAATTGTGGAAGTAACAAAATACGTTGAATAAATAGTTAATCCGTGATTTTTCTTTTACATAAAAACTATAGCCATCAATTATGTCATTCACTCAGTCTTGTATCTAAATAATAGATTAACGGACGGTGTAGTGTAACGCATTTAAACTCTTAAAATAAATATACGTGCTGACAATGTCTGTCGTGAACCTCGCAAACATTTACGAAAATCCGATATTTCTATAAAATAATAGTTGCTTATAAATTATACATGCTAAAGTAGACATGAAGAAACAAATTAGATTGTATAAGCCAATAATAACATTTGGTTCTTATTAGTTTTTAAACTTCTGTCGATATTTTCTCTTTAGTTTGACTAAATTATATTCAAGACTTTAAAGGTGCTTTTATTAGTTGAAATATGCATCTAGCATTAACTATTACTATAAAACATTCTGATTTCTAGCACAGAATCGGGTTGCTTTAAATATTTTAAATGTACCTTTTATGTTAAAAAATAAAACTGTAGATTAAATAAAAAATTTCCAGATAAAGAATATTCAGATATTTGTATTTTAAATAGGACTTACATTAAATCATTATGGGGCATATTGTGTTCCTTATCAGGACTTGTCGCTGTCGACGTGCACATCGAGTTGTTAAGAAATCCCATATTCGACTCGCCGAGTGCAGCCTGGAAATACTCAAAAAGCATCGAAACAATTAGTTACTATTCACAACTACTTAGCAAATTCAGTACTTTTTTTTGGGTAGTTTAACATTAATTTGAAGTAAACAAGAAAAGTAATTGAAACAATGATTGTATCAAACATTTCATAAAATGATGGAAGATACTAAAATTAAATAAATTACAAATATAATTATTTATTAGCAAATCACTTGAGATTAATAATGAAATGAAAAAACAGCCAAACAATTAATAGATACCTGGAGATTCGCATTGAGAGCATCGCCATACATAGTCGGACTGTGCGTAAGCGTCGGACTCTTCGAAGGTACACCCCTACACATCGAAAAAAACAGAGAAAAAGATTCATCAGTAAGTTTCGCCGCTCGCTTTTCCACTATTCTATTATTATAATCCTGCAAAAAAGTTTGTGTATGCGTGTGCGAATTGTGTGTGAGTGCTTGTGTTTCAAAGATATATAAAGATGTGTGGCAGTATATAAAATGTAATATATAATATATATATAAAATTGGACTTATTATAAAAAGTATATATATATATAGTTAAAAGGGGTAGAAAAAGAGTATACAAGTATTATATATAAAAAACATGAAAAAGCGACGTGTTTACGCTAATCTACATTATAGTAATATATAATGAATATAAAAAAGATAGAGAAGAGAGAAAGAGAGATAGGTTAAGAGTATAAGATAGATAAAAAGAGAGATAGAGAGATATATGTAAAAGATAGAATATAAAAAACAGCTATTAGAAAAATATGAAAAATGACGATAACATATATAGTAAGAAAATTTAAAAATCGTTAAAAAGTTGAAAATTGGTATAAAATTCTCTTTACAAATGGTTACCTATTCTGCATTTTATGCCCATTATGGATTGTCAGCGACAGATCGAGTGAAAAAGTATTAAAAAATTGAAAAATTGAAAAAATGGTCTCCGAAGCTTCAAGTTTAAGTTCTGTATCTAATTATCTGAACATAAATAACGAATTGCAAAAGTTTTCAAAAATACGTATTTAAAATTTCTTTTACATTATTAAATAAAACTTGAAGCTAACTTGTTGTTTATAAACGGTTCTGGATTACCTTGATCACATAAATTGGTGATAAATCCTCTTGTTTATTTATACGACCGAGCATTTAGTTACATACTTTTGTTAATAAAAATTATTATTTGTCGTAAATACATTGAAATTATGCTGTCGACAAAAGTATGTAAAATACGTATCTTGTAAATGAACGAAGCTGAAGTTGTTAGTTCAAATAGTTAGCAGAATGATTAGTAATCATTTACAAGAAACGTAATAAAAAATGCATGCTAGGAATAAAATCTTTCCCTGAAACCGTTTATGAAACTGACATACGGAGGACAGATGAAAAAGCAGGAAGGAGAAGAGCAAGAAAAGAGTTAGAGAAAGATAGTTGAAAATTGTAAAAATATGTAAAGTTAAATAGAGATAAAAAAATTCTAAACTACTTAATAATAAAAACACGAAGAAAAGTTGTAAAAATTCGAATGTAAAATTCGACGCTTAATTAGTAAAAGTTGGATACATTGAAATTCCGATATATTTTATATATATCGATGAAACGCTTATATTATATATCATTGATAAACCTTACTTAGGCGATACCTGAAAGTAGTAGAGATAGAAGATAATAACGCTGATCTTACGCACTTTCGACGCGATGAATTCCAGTTGGTTCAGGCTCTCGAACGATTTTCAACACAGTTACACACACTTATGTAAATAGCTGTTAAGCCCCGGCATGCAGTAGCTGAGAAGATTGTCTAACATGCAGTCACATTCACTCCAAATCAAAATGAGAATTTTAAGTAAAAATTCTTTAATCGCTATCGTACTGAAACTGATCAATTAGTACCGATTGGTTTAAAAAAGGAATTAGTTTATTAAGTTTCATTTAATTAAAACTTAAAATAAATGGTAGGGTGCGTTTCATACACATAAGAATCGTACACATATTAATTGTACACAATTTAGCACTGCCTAATATATCTAT
>UCOL01001759.1:0-32588 GCA_900474335.1 Ormyrus nitidulus
CACACACACACATCCATACAGACATCTTTCAAAAACCATTGATTCTTGTTCCTGACACCTTAAAATACAATCATAACAGTTTTTTCGAACAACTCGAAAAATTACTATCACAAAGCTTCCTCTAGGAGGAAGCAAAATAACACGTGTAAACTGCCTGCGAAAGTGGCATAAAAATTCACTAGACCAACTCTTCTAATTGTTCATAGAGCGAATCGTTAACTACCCACAAAAATTCCAAAACACGTAAGATCTCCCCCAACCGACCCGCAGCTCGAGCAATCATCCAAGTTCCACTCCACCCCATAGTTTGCTCAACTAAACTAGGTAGCATTTCGGTCAAGGTCGGATGTGTTTCCCGGCGGCGCTCTGCGCCTTAAGCCTATTTCCGAGGGAATCTTAGCTCGACGCGACAAAAGGGAACAAAGCCGCTGGTCACATACATCATCCATCGGGATTCCGGGGAGGCGGCGCGAAATTGCCCGGAAATGGGATCCTCTCGAACTTTCGTCGACGGGATTATCGAGATCTGCCGACGGAGGAGTCGCCTCTTGAATGTGTCTTTCTTTTTTAGCTGCTCGGAGGAGGGTGTTGGATGTTAGGATTAGAAGTTTTTTAATAAGTAAGTGGGGTCGTGTTCTACGTTCGTTGACTTGGTGGGCCTGCTGGGTTGGGAAGATTAGAAGGGTGAAGTCGATGCACGTGACTCATAAAGTGTTCATGGTAATTGCTTGGATATTCTGGGGATAGTCGTGAAGGATTTGTGTATTATATCCACGCGAAGAAAAGAGTTTAAATTAATTTTCATAATAAAATGTTAGTCGTTTTTAATGACAATCAGATTGAAAATATACAGATATTTGATGTACTTAAAGTTGTTTTTATAATTTTATTATATAAATAATGTAATAATTTTTTAATATATATCAAGTGATGTAAAAATTGTCATTGTCTTGTGAATAAATTAAAGAAGTAAAACGTTAAAAGGAAAACTAGGTAAATATTTTCGTGGAAACATCAGCTATTTAGTATTAATGATATGCAATTAGTCTCAATAGAATTTATCAATGAATGCATAATTGCAAACGCATGACACATTTTTGTCATTTTTTTCAACCGCAAAAGAAATTCTTTCAAAATTATTTAAAAAATATTTAACATCAGTAAAACAATGCTTTCGTAAGATAGCATCATTGGCATTCGAGGAACTGTAATCGATATACAAACACTGTTTATCTCAATTTCTTCAATTCCACTTTGCGTAACGTTGCAATCCTTATTATAAAAACACGTGCATCAACACTTTAGGTTTAGAATGACCCTTCCACCAAAAGCAAAGCCGAAAATTTGTTTATAAAACAAGGCACCTGAAAATCGAAGACAACTTTCGCTTCATCTCGCCGTTTCTGTTCCACTCTTATCGCACTTGTTTCTCTCGGCGAAATTTCACACAAAGCGGCTAAGAACTGCTGCTTCGGCCGCCGCCAAAGTCCTCGAGTCGGCAGACTACAAGGTAACCGGTATCCGTCTTCTGGACGGCGTCGCACAATGTCTGTCGCCTTTAATTTTTCTCTGAAAGCTCCTCTGAAATGCTCCGCTGAAATGCGAGGAAAACACGGTGAGAGCGATGCGCGAGCGATTTTTCACTTGTCTTTCGTGGTATCGATTGCACTGCGCGTCAATGTTGCTTTAAATTCGACCGACGAACATTATGAGCATTACTTCCGTCTGAGTCTCAACCCAATTTGCGTTTTATCTTTTTAAATAAACTCTAAACGTATAAGCTACGCAAATAGAAAAAAATACTTTTCATTTTGATATTAATTTATTTTCAAACTTTTCAGTTTACAGGGTAAAATAAGTGTTTACTTCGTTATTTGCAATTTTTCTCCATACACTTTCATTTATCACACTAGAAAATTCATATCACCATCCGACAAAAAATGTCAGGCAGTAATTAATCTTCGATTTCTGTCGGCTTATATCAAAAGTACTACAAGATGCCATTTCTCCGATTTACTGCCGCTTGTTTTCAATCAACGCACGATAGCAAATCATAAACTTAAAAACAATTTCTGCGAATTCCTTCAAGCGTTAACGTTCGAATTTCACGGCGAACAAAAACAATGCTACACAGTTACCTCAAAAAAATCTCCCAAAAATCCTACATCCCGGCATTATACTCGAAAACCGAACGCGCACAAATTTAGCACAAAATCGACTCGTCGGCAGTTCCGTAGATACCAACCTGCCGGGTAGCGCCAACGCAGCCCAGAAAGCTCATCAAGTGAAAAACCTCGCTCCGCGCAGCTCGATAAGAGACACGCCGATCGGACTCTCCCGGCGGGTCCTGCAAGCGCGACTATCACCTTTCGAGCGGCGGCGTCGGTTTATACCTGTCGAGCGCTCGCTCCGCGGCAGCGCTCGGAGATCGGTAGCGGCGCTCTCGGAGACGGGGAAGGGCGTTTTCGGAGCGCGGCCGCCCCGATTTCGGCGCTCTCGCGCGGCCTTCGCGAACACGTTGCGCCTGCGGCAGCCACCGGCTTCGGATGAATGGCTCTACGGTACTGGCAATCGGGAGTGGAAGAGTTTGCTAATTTTGTGAAGGTGAGTCAGGCTGCTGAGTTTGGGGTGAGTTACTCGGAAGATGTGCACAATTAATCGTGAGAATTATTATTATTATTTTTTTTTTTTTCAATTTACTGTGGATTCCCAAGTTTTATTATAAAATTAATTCGGGGAAATAGAAAAAAAATATTATCTCGGTGATATAATCAGTATTTTCTCAAAATATAATATAAACATTGTGTCATTCGTGCCGCAGTCAACATTTTTTTTTACTTTTTTATTATTTTAGTCATAAAATAATTTATATTATTTTAAAATATTTCTACGAACTGTATTTTATCATTAAAAAACTGTGTCTTCACGCCAAAAAATCTAAAACAGAGACAAAGATTTCATTGTAATCGATAGATTTTTTGGGATTTTAAAATTTCAAATACGTGTGTCTAAAATTATTCTACGTTTATTGAAAAAAATTAGAACAACTTTTAAAGTTCTTTTCATAAATTAGCATGAATGAATTAATCGATTATGGCTAATCTTATCAACACGTGAAGAGTTTTGTGAATTATGGAACTCGTAAACGTAAAATTGTAAATAAATTATTACTTTACGCAAAATCTTATCTTATTTGGAAAAGACAAGTAGATTGTATGGATCGTATTTGCTATCCAAGGTCTCACAGGGCCTAGTGTTCCAAAAAGTGTAATGAAGTAATCGCGTATTTACACCGACAGTGATAATAAAATTCTAGAATATAGGTGCTTAGATTACAACAAATTCCAGCAAGTTTTTTTTTTTCATATGTGGAATTTAGGAAACACCATTTTAAAAGAAATTGATAAGATTAAAAATTGAAATTTAACTGAAAAATTTGGCAAATTTTCCTTTTGTAGCAGCAAGTATCTCTAACAGAATTGAAAAAAATTTTAACTATAATTATTATCACTTCATTATGGAAGGTGAAAAACTATATAATAATATTCAATTTGTAGATTATATTTTTCAAAGTGCGTAATTACGAATAATTTAATGCTACCTGTGGAATTTTCAATATACCGTTGTCTTTGTCATCTTTTAAATTTTTTTCGAATGCTAAAAAAATTGTCATTAGTAACTGTTTGACGCAGTTGGATGCCTAAGCGAAGCAAAATGAAAATAAAAATTTTAATATGCAGAAAATGTTAGTTGTTTTCGTTTAATGATTTAATATCGGGAAATTTCTTGAAATATATTTATTTAATCATTCAAAAAACAGCGCAAAAAATAAAGTCGTAATTTTAATCCGATCAGATATTAAATCAATAAAATAAGGTAATTTATTAATAATATTCGATAAGATCTATATATTTGGGACTAATAAATCATAAATTTTGAATATAAACAATGAAAATTAAATTACTAATAAATAAATTATCTTGCTTATTATACTGTCACGATACTTTATAAATCAAATATAATTTTACTACGCACTTTGAAATTTAAGCTATTACAACAAGACTCTTTGTCATTTATAACTCATAAAAGCAACAAATGAAGAAAATTACTAATAATTTTAAAAGCCAATAACAAAATTTCAGTTTTGCACAAAGCATAACTAATTTAGCATTCAAAGATATTATCGCTGCTTAATTTATTAATTCTAAAGAACTCTATTGAGAACGTCAAAATTAAAAAAAAACACAACTTTAAGCAAACTAACAGTTTACTCAAACAATACACTATAAACGTCCGGCACTAGTTATCGATCTTTTAAGCAAATCCAACTCGCATTTAAGCCGCTAACGCTAGAAAATTATCTTCCTCGAGTGATTTTCATAATATTCAAATGCTTAAAACAAACTCGGCCTTATTAAGCACTACACGTGAAACCGGCAGATTGGAACAATGTCAGACTTTGAAAAAAGAAACGTATATTTTCACGGCCACGATCACATTTCGTAAGCAGCTGTAATAAATTCGCGCAGCCGGAGTATAACGCATTGATTCCTAATTTTCGATGCCCCTTTTCGATTAAATTTTTATTACCCGTTTTCGATTATTTTTGATTGCTCGCGAATAAAGCTGAATTTATGGTCGTTTTAGCCCTGACGTAAGTCGAGCTGTGTTTTGTGTACAAGCCGACGGGGGATTCCTCTGCGGTTTTTGAATTCAAATGAAGAAGAAAAGTGAGTCTTATAATTTAAATAAATGCACAAGTATGGCGTTAGTAATCGAGATACAAATAAGACGTATAATTGTATTGCTATCCAGTTAGCAGTTTGGCAGTAGAATAATATCGCTAAAACCTTTCTAAATTTTAAAAATCTAGCGATAATCTAGCGATATTATTCAGGGATACTCAAGGATTTGCAAAGTTACGGTTGTCAAATGAAACAATAAATTTTGTCTTAGCATTCTGCTATTCAAACGCGAGCATTATGTTTTTATTGAACTGTTTATAGTCCGCAACAATTTTCAAAGATTAATTCCGACGGTTACGCAAGTTTTATTAAAACTCTATAATTAATTGGAATTGGAACAAATAGTTATAATCTTAACCGCAAACTTCACTCCACTCTAAATTATCTCCAATAAAGACTCCGTTCCTCGAGAAACATCCGAGCGCAAGTTTAAAAAAAATCGTATACCAGAGCCAAAAGCCCGCCGACTTACCCCGCTTCGGCCACCTGTTGATTAAAAACAAACTCTCAGCTCGAGCACGAATATCTCCCACTTCCGGTCAGGCTCTTATCCCCTCGCAGACTTCATCCAGCGGAGCGGCAGCAGAGAAAAAATACGGTCGAAAAAAGAGGCAGACACTCTTCGGAGGAGGTTCAGCACCGCCTCATCGCCGCTAAATCACTAAGCGGATTTCCTCGCGAAATCGAGCATTTATAGCTGAGTAAGCGTGGCCGGCTTCGTTATATACATGGAATTGCCGGCGACACTTTATATTGAGTTACTTAACCCCGTGCGAGCTCCCATTGGCGCGCGTCGATCGCGAGGAGTAGGACGAGAGCGCCAGAGCTTCGTTTCGAGGAGCTTTTTATTATTGCAGACGGGAAATCTGAGTAAGGTGATTTCGGAGAAGCTAGCAGATTCGTCTTCGAAGGTGGCTTGCTTTCGCAAAGAGTTTTTTTTTTTTTTTTTTTTAATTTCGTATTCGACGGATAAAAAGTTTAATAGTTTTGAAGTGGTGACATTATATTAGACTGTATGTTTTTAATTTAAAAAAGTTATGAGATTGTTGTTTGGGACAAAAGATTAATAAATCTGCTAGAAGAATTTTGATTTAAATAGCGAAAGGAAAACTGAAATGTAAATTCCCCGAAAAGATTGTTGATTAAAAAAATAATCGCTATTTTAAAAACGGCCTCAAAATCGTGCGAATTTTCCATTCACCGGTACGGAAAAGATGCGCTTCTATATCTGGAAAATTCTCATCGCGAATAATCGCATCAACAGATACGAGGAAAGAATTCCCACCCGCACCGAAATTTCGATCAAAATTCTCTGTACTCCAAAGAAGCAGTGATTCATCTAAAAGTACACACCTGCACTTCCAATAAAGATTAAGCTCTCGAAGCAATGAGTAACGGACTTGGCTTCGTGCCGATTTTCCGAGCGGCGAAAAAGGCCCGGGAAAGCAGCATGGCTTTGTTGGCGCCAGAGCTTTTCCACGAGGCTTGGCGTATCACGTCGAGTTCAACGCTTGCGGTTTGAGCGATTTATTGGCGGCGGGAGCCAAAAGCAGGCATTGGAGGGGGGTTCGCTAATATTTGTTTATTTTGAATTTCGCCTGTCAGAGCGTGAGAATATTTTGGGTTTTTTGAAAGAATTGATACATTTTGTGCAATTTTCAAGTTTCGAGCAATCAGTTAGAATGTAAAATTATACATTTGCGGCAGTATGATTAATACTGATTATTTGTCTTCCAAAATAATTTTGATTTACTAAGATAAAAATAGAAAACTATTGACTATATGAAGCGAGTTTACAAAGAGTTAATAATTTTAAATAACTTAATAAATATATATATAATTGAATATTATAAATTTAATTTAATACCTTTGCGCTTCAAAGGTAAGTTTTATTAAAATTTATTAAGTTATTTAATTATCAACTCTTAAAAAAAAAAAAAAATTAAAAAATTATATATTATTAAAAAATTTTATATTTTGAATAATTTATTGTGAAATCAATTTAGAAAATTATTTCTTATTTTCAGCATCTTTACCTTTCCCAATAATTAATAGCACATTGTTAATCAAATCTTAAATAAGTTTGGTCTTCTTTTCTAAACAAATATATATTTAAGTAATTTGAGCTAAATCGCACTTATATTTGTTAACTTTTGAAACAGTTTTGCTCGTAAAATGATAATAACCAAAAATATCAACACATAGTAAAATTGAATGTTTACTTTTGTAGGTAAAAAAAGAGTTTTACAAATCGATAGCTATCGCAGATTTTCTAATATTTATAATTTTTCTTTTTGATTGACGCAATTTTTAAGGTAAGCAGACAATCTGAATTTATTTTGCGCATATTTCTCTGAACATAATGACAGTATAATCAAAATTATAAAGAGACTGAAATTTCCAAAAATTTTAAGAAACACCTAAAATTATTCTACAATGTAATAACTTGTTCGCCTTGAAAGACAGATGAAACATGCGATAAATACTTTGAACAACCATTGTCAAAACTACAATTAAAGATTTAAAGTTCGATCAACCTACATTACATAACTACCTACATTACATATTATAAATACACGACTCTTTTACGTAAATGAAACAAACGGGAAGCACTAAAAATTTCTTAAAATCTTTTAGAATTTTTTCCAACAGTTTGAATTCCAAGAACAATACGACGGAGGGTCACAGTCTGCCTCGCGCGCCGTGGGCAATCTTTTTTTATTTGAAAAAATGATCTCATTTGCTACACCTTACTAACGAGTGAGCGTTTAAAGCAACCGTGAATTAATCCAACAATAGTCTCCTCCGTACTCAGAACGTAAACGTTTCGCAACTGTCATAGCTTTTATAGCATTGCTCGGCGAGATTATATAGTCCGCAGCATCGGCCCGTTTTTTCCGCCATCATCGGCGCGATAAAAATCAGCCTCTTTATCACGCGACTTTCAGCCGCGATTCAATGACCGCTCGCTGGACCGAGAGCCGATGTTCAGCGATTGTTATTAACGGAGATAAAAATAATTCGCTCGAGTCGCCCGAGCATGCGATCGTTAGTTTTCGGATTCGCGTATCTTGATTCGTGTCACTTTTAATTTTCGAGCGCCGCGATCGAGCTGATGGATAATGCAATCGTATGTATTGAAAAAGTAATTATCAGATATGCAATTGCGGGATTACTTAATTTCCAGAGATTCTATCTGCAATTTAAAAAGTACTAATGAAGTCGTCGGCAAAATTGAGGCAATAAAGAAGATAAAGGGTTTCGATTCTTGACAGGATAAATGGAGATTAAATGTTAAACTTATTTTCTGCTTTTTTACTTTGCTATTTTATTAAAGGTTAAAATTCTTGGAAATTTCTTCGGTAAATTCAAAATGAGAAAAACTTGGAAAATTTAATGGGCAAACGCGGCTCCTCGAAAAAGGCTCCTCAACCGCCTTGATCAAGAAAGCATCGCGTCCGCGAACGCTGTTGCCAACAGCTAATCAAGCGCTCGTCCATTGGAAAGTACAAGTCGAAGAAAAAGACTGTGGCATACAAGAGTGATATTGCGATCGGCTGGGATCGTAATCGCCTTAAATTCGATCCCGATAGGCGATCAAGGTTCTCGGAAGATAACGTTGCGCGCGCGCGCGCGCACATGTATAAAGCGACTCGTTAAAAGGCTGCATCGCGCTCGCGGAGACGTCGAATGTTGATGCAGTGAGAGGGATTTATTCGCGGAGCTATTAAAAAAATGCTCGCTTCCGGCGCTCGATGCGCCTGATGTTAATGTCGCGCTCTTGAACCTGTCGACGGGAGACGGAGTTCGGAGACGTTTTCCTGCTGGCGGCTTGTCGCAGATTTTTAATCAACAGTTCAATGTGGTAAGAAATAACATTAGAGTTCGTATTAAATAAGGCTGGAGTTTTGAATGGATTAACAAATTCTAATCCAATTAATGTCAAGTTCAATGAGACTACTTTTTCCGAAACCTCCTATCGAAGCTCGCTCCTGCCTATATACTTCCACAAAAAAATACCACAGACGCCTGCGGTCTTTCTAATCTAATTGCTCGAGGTTGCACCGAGTCGCAGACACTTTTCCTCGAAAAGACATTGATTTTACTCCTTTTTTCAAACCGAAAACGAAAACTTCCTGGCTTTTCATCAAGGGCACTACCTAATGTTTTCAAGCTCTTCGTTGGTATATGAAAAGCTTTAAGGAAAAGGGACGGCCATGCAGTATCCGCGTAACGGATGGCCGGATTCGGGGTTTACGTAAATGCGAGTGAATGCACTAGTCTTAATATCTTCTCTGGTTCAGGAAAGAATCTTATGCGAGTCATTATTTTGAATTTTAAACTGATTGAATCTTGGGTAAATTGAAGGTGTGTGACGATGGGTTTATGAATGTTTAAATATTAGAAAATCTTTTTGCACATAAGATTCAAAAAACGATTTGCTCGAAAATATCATTTCAATTAAGTTTGGTAATAAAATAAATTAAAGGGGCTTCAGAAAATGTTCATTAATTTTACTGTCGTTTTAATGTATACATTATAATGACCACGCGAGAACATCAGTTTTTTGTAGCATAATAGTAAGTGGATAACTTTAACATTGTGGATATAAGAACAGATTACGATTTTTCCACTTATAAATACAAAACTGGTGTTACATAAAGTAGAAGAATGGGATATAGATAATAATAGCTAGGAACTATGCTTATATTGAGTCTACTGGATTAATTATGCAATCTCTATATTCAAATTTGTAAGTTTTCTAAATTCTGATGAGTTCAATGATACGAAAAATTGGTGCGTTCGTTTAAATAAAAAACATTTTAATTACAGAAAATAGATCTTTTCTCATATATAATCTCTTTTAAAGATCCATGATGTTAGTTTCCTGTTTTAAAAAAATTGCATGCGAAAGTCAAGGTGCAAAATCTAAGAATGAATTGCAGCCTTTTAGAAACAATGCTGTAAAAAATTTCAATAAGCATTGGCATAATTGCATTAGTTCTTGGTGAAAAGCAAAAAAGTTAAATACACAAATGTTCTATTTTTAAATATTAGCTCGTTTTTTTCCTTAATGTTTCGATTTGGTCTGGTGTAAATGTTATTGTCGGTACAATAATTATTATTAAACACAAGATTGTTGAATAAACAAAGCTAAATGCATAATATCCGTTCCTGAAACATCCCTTTATGCAATCTCAAATTGAAAAGCGATCAAACACTCCAATACAAGAAAAAAAATGATAACTTCGCGAAACTTAAAACAAGTTTAATCCGGATCCTCTTTACTTCCCAAAACCACACAATAGATCATCTGAAAAGCAGGTCAATTAATTCCGCAAAAAGCGGTGTGAGAAGAATTAAAAAAAAACAAAAAACACAACCTCAAAACCGCGGCATTTAATAAAGCCGATCGTCAATTTCTCCGGGCGACGAATTCCACACGCTCACACAAGCGTGCGCAGCCCGCGTCTCAATCTCGTCTCGGTCGCGTTTGAGTCCGTTCGCAGTCGTCGCGGCGGCGCAAATTGCCCGATGAATTAGCGGCGTGCGCGTTTTCATTCCCGCAGAAAAACTACGCGCGGCGCCGGGAAGGAGAACCGAAGACAAGTAGTTCTGGCGAGTAAGAGCCGGCCAAGGCCCTCGGGCAGAGACTGGCGTTTCGGGCCTGAACCAGAATTCGTGGGATGGATTCTTCTTTCTGTCTCATTCGCTGGATTTTGATGGAATAATTTTTAATTAATTCAGCCGGGCGTTTATGAGTCCGTTGACGATGATCAGTTTATGCTGTTATTTTAAAGATTTAAATTAAGATGTTTTTGGGGCAGTAATAATTTTGCATCGTAGCGACTCGATAAAGTAAATTATAAGTTGTTGAAGAAAAAAAAGCGTGCACACGCTTTTAAATTCCATTACTGGTTTCAAATCGAATTCATTTAATTGCACTGCTAATGATAATTATTCATGTACAAAAGATTGAATTAATAGTAAGTCATGGTGCAAGCAACTCTTACATTCAATAAAAATCCGATCTTTTATTATTGACATTTTAAATGTGCAATTGCGAAACTTTAATAATTTGTCGCTTAAAACTATAACGCATGTTGAGAAAGTTTTAGATTCGCAAAGAAACAACTGTTGCTTTACAAATAAATATACTCGGACTAACTGTGCTCGTACGCGGACTCGGTTTTTCTCGATAAACCAGTACGTACCGGGCATCGCCGGTTATTCTGCACGTGATTCGATACAAATAATCTTTCGACGCCTTTAATTATTTACTACGAGGAAATAACAAACTTTATCCTTCAAGAATAAACAGACGTTCCCACCGGGCAGTCATTAAAAAAAAAAAACTACTGGAAATTCCGATTTTTGATTGAACCTTATTATTTTGATATTTTCAACTCGATTCGGTACAGCGCTTCAGTCAGTTCCATTCAGAGGAGATTTATCATCAATTAGAATTCTGCTTTAACAGGCGAAATTTCACAGACCGATTGTCACGCGACTAAGCGCGAGAAAATGTTAGTTGATCCTTGTCTGAAGCGGTTTCAATTAAATGACAGTACCGCTAAATCGTAACTTTTTCCATTATTAGGTTATTTTTACATGACAAAGTTGTTCTAATTTTGTAAATTTATCAATGCATCTTCATTACATAATAGAATTTGTTCAATTCTACAAGTCGTTCCAGGGCAGGCAGTAAATTTAAAAAGTATAATTACTCCAATACCATCAAAGCTATGTTTAATTTAGCTTTGTTGTCTTAAAATTTAATTAATACAAATTGAACAAATTAATTAAAAATTTATATTAATTATTTTTTTCTATTTAAAGCAAAGATTCTAATTAAAGCAAGAAAATTTGCTTTCAAAACATAAAGTTATAGATGTATAGTAGAACTTTCGAATGCTTTCTGCATACCTTGAAGTATATTATGGGGCTTAATATAAATTCGCTATTCATTGTAATCTGATTTTCTAGAAATTAACTTTATTATAAAATTTGTTATAATAATGATCATTATTAACTTAATTCTGATAATCAGCGATGTTTTGAAGAAAAAGAAAACGCCTACTCTCATCTAGTTTGCACCTTTCAGTTTTTGTGAAGCTCAATAACTCTTAATTTAAGCAGTTCCTTGGTGATGCGCCATTCTTTGAAAAAATTAAGTTCTCGAATGGAGAATACAAACAAGAAGATAACCAACCATTTGTTCCGTGAAGAATGGAGACTAGAGCTCTAATTAGTTTAATTTACGAGCATTCTTGTACTTCCTATATATCGACAAACGACTTTTTTCGCGTGCAAAAACTAATTTTATACATGCTGATGCACTTTGCGAGAACATTTCATGCAGAATTTTCACAGAATTAAGCAGAGAGACGATAGGGCAGCTTTTCTTGCAGAAACCAAATATACTTCAAAGAGAGACATTCAAGAGCAAATGCAAGCAATCAATTCTTATTTTTGTTTTATTAAAATATGGCGTAATATTGTTATATAGATTTAAACAAAATGCAACGATTGTGAAATTTATTTTTGAAAGAAGTATAGTAAATTTTTTATAATTATTTAGGAAACTAAATTTACTATTTCAATAAATATTTTTAAATATATAAAAAGATTTAACAATACTTATTTACATTTACTTATACTATTCAAAAGATATAATTTACTTGATTGTAAAAGCTTAATTTATCGATTTTTAATATACAGAAATTTTGATAGCAATTGTTTACAGTACGCATTAGTGAAGAAGCAAACGTGCATATAATTCTACTGCCTACCTCCATAGAAAAAAAATCAATAAACACATATATAGAAAAATTATGTGTTAGCAAAACGTATTTATTTAACACAATTCTGCGGCGCTCGTTAATGAAAAATCAATGAATCGCGCTTCGGAAAAAAAGGAAACGGGAGAAAGAATTCTCGCGCCGAGAAGAAAGAAGAATCCCGCCTTCGGCGACGAAGCGCAACAAAAAAAAAACGCGGATTTATCCGGATAGTTCGAGTTCCGAAGGACTGAGCGCCTGAATTTCGCAAGAAAAGGCGAAAGAGCCGCTTTGGTAGGCGCTAATTTACCGCATAATTTATTGCGCCCGCTAATTGCTCGTCTTTTTTCGCCGCCGCTTGAACGAGGTAAACAGTAGCGGGCTTCTTTAGGCCCGAAATGAGGCGCCTGACCAATATTTGAGTCGTGCCGTTTTGAGTTAGCTGCTGCTGCCGCTGCGTTTGCTTAGCTCGTTTGTTACGGATTTTCTTTTCGTCGGTTAGTAACTACTTGAATGTATTGTTTCGACAGGGGATTTTGGTTCAGTGGAAAGTGCTTATGAGCCTTGAAATGCGAAAATTTATATTGTACACCATTACATAAGACTCTTTCGAAAACGAATATTTTAAAAGTATTTATTTATTTGTTTGGAAAAACTTTGCAAATAACTAATTCACTGAAAAGAATACCGTAGTCAAATTTATTGCTGTGTTTTGTACTTCACAAATAAATTCATGCTACTTCTTTAGCAGTAAATTTTATCTGATTGGCAACTAAATTAAGGTGATAAAATATATAAAATCAGCAGCGATATGATCGGTAATGGGTCAATTGTGATTTTGTAGGAGGTACCGTAATTGGATTTTAATTACCCTGTAATTGAATTGGAAAGTCATTACTCGGCCTAATGGGTGCATTCCGGTCAGCTTTTACTGGAGCTTTCAGTGTACGTTTTTGAATGAATAATCTCTAGTTGATTCGTGAATGCTTCGTTCATGCAAGTTTTGTGTTTGATTGTCGATTCATAACAAACTGTATGAAAGAGTTAAGATTAGAGCAGATAATACAATACAAATTTTTTAATTTTTGAATTTATTAGATCGTCATTTTAAAATTCTCTATATTAAAAAGAACTTTCGAGTCATTCAAAAGCATCATTAAATCTTGTGACAGCAATGTAAGATTCCAATTTTGCTTTACGAAATTTGCCAGCAATCTTTTGTCATCTTAAAATAATCAAATTAATAGCATAATTTTGCAAAAAAAAAAAAAAAAAAAATCAGCCCAAATCCTAGATTAACACATAATTATACACGGCCATCATTTGTTCTAATAGCATATCATTACATTCAAATTGGATATAATAGTGTCACATTTTTATGAATCACACATGTTTATCTTGATGTTTCACGTGCCATATCTGCAAGAAATTTAGATTATAGTTGCAATTGCTATTAAAAATTTAATTTTTCAGTTATTATTTGTCATTAAAATTTCAATGTAATGTAATAGTATAAAACAAAACATCAAAAGGTAAATTTATGCGACGTATCAAGTTATTAGATTTTAGATGAAATATACGTGGTCTTTATAAATTCAAATCAGGCTACTTTGGCTAAAGTGTAATAAATTAAGTGATTTTTTTTTAAATATCATCAAAAGATACAAGGCTTGACAATGACACACTTTTGAGTAACTCGTCACGAATACAAGATCAAGCAGCGTAAAGATTAAAATCTGTTCAGTCGTTCCTTCTCAACCCAAAGTCTCTCGCGATTTTGCAAGTTTCCATGCACGTCACTGCAATTGAAGGAAGTTCGCGACAGCCGGAAATCGACAGCTACCGCTGATATTCTTCTTGAATTTTCTTCGCATTGATGATTTATAGAACTGCCAAGAAATTCTGTTACATTTCGGTTGAAAATTTCAATAAATATAATAATTTAATATAGTACTATTTCTCGTAATTCAATTCAACATCTTTTTTATCCACTGTAACTCGACACTACGCAATAAACAAATGTTTAGTTAGAAGAATAAAAGACAAATTTTTGTGTATATATACTCTTGACAAAAAAATACTTCAATAAGGCGCTAATAGTGAACGAGAAATATTTTGAAACACCTGTTATGCAGGAATAAAGTTTGCACCAAGTTTGTTCATGTAACAATCTTTTTGTTTTGCTCGGAAACTCGGGCCAATAAAACGTCTGCCAACCAGGAACGTCTCGAGGTTTTCCAGTTTACTTATTTCAAACAGTTAAGATTCAACGAGCGATCTAAGGCTTGACTTAACTGTACAGGTCAAATAGAAGATTCACTTTACGGCATTAGACTGAAAACTGTAGAACATCGTTTAAACAATTGAAATAAAAGAGCAATTTAGAATAATAAATAGGCTAATCATGAACATTTCTTAATTATCTCGTTACGATACTGAAAACACATACAAGCTCACAATCGTACGACATAGCATTTTTTAAATAAAATTTTACAATAATTCTTATTAGAAAATTTCTGCTTCGTTCGGCGATAATTATCCATTATTATTCCATCGCACAGCTGCCGAGAAAACCTACTATTAGTTCATGGACTACGCCGAAACAGTAGCTCCTCCGAACGCCGTTATGTATATATAAGCAGGCTTTACGAGTTTTCGAGAGGACTCTAAATAAAGCTCGATCGGCGCTTTCTTGCTCGGTGAAAAATGCGGCAAATCGCGACTTGGAAGGCGCACTCGTTCTTACATACATTTGTCGACCCTGACGAGACGCGAGCTTGCAGTCGCAATTACCGCCCCATTCATGCGCTGCTTTCATTTAGGCATTCGATTTTTGCGGAGATTCTGCGCCGTGGAGCAGCTGCTAAGGAGGCGCGGAATTAGCGGAAGACGCGAGGATGTTGATGTCATCGTTTATTGCAAACGTCCGTCTTTCGGTTGCATTTTGCGCTATTTTCAGCTCTTCGGTTGGTTGTCTATCTATTAGTCTCGTAAAAATAATCGCGCCGAGATTCTGGTGTCATTTTGATCATTGTATAAGGCAAGCTCATGTGATAAATATTGTGAAGTGCAAGGGTGGAAAGATTGTGTTTGAAAGAATTATAGAACGCGTAGCTCAGAATTTTTCTTGTAGTTAACTATTATATTTTTATCATTTTATCTGTGAGACTAATATAAAATTCAAAATTGTACACAGGTATATATTTAATTAACTTTTAAAAAAAAATCGCTGTTGCAGATAAAACAAAAGTATTCAAAGTATTGGAAACCTTCAATCAGAAGTTCTTTCGTCTATTTATAAACAACAACTCTATATCTTATCTCGATTATTTAATAATACATTAATGTTTTCAAAGAGCAAGTGTGCATTTTGGAGATTGTGCTATCAATCTTTCATAAATGTTTTTATCTATAATAATAAAATAGTAATTTCGCGACATATTTCAAGTTTTCGTTTTAGCAACAAGTTATTATTAATTTTTACTCAATTTGAGAAAAATTCTAGCTAAATGCAATGAAACATCTTCAATCACAAAACGGAGAAAAAGTTGTTAGCCAGATCTTCTAAATCTTTAAGAATAACTTTGACTTTCTTTCGTCAATACAAGCCTCTCTCTCTTTCTCGTAGGTACTGACGTCATATCAAGGCAGAAAAACTCCTTTCATTCCTCCAAAACATGACATTACACATCAGCCGACGCCATGGTCAATTTTCATTAATCACACACGAATCTCGAGCCGAAATCGCAAAACGAGCGAAACAAGCCAGCCGACTAATCCCTCTGTCAAAAATTGAACTCTTGGAAACTCAGAAGGGGAGGGGAATCCCCGAGCTGCAAGGACTTCTCAAGTCCTGCTCGAGACTCGAAGCGCGAAAAGAAAGAAAGAAATCGAGTCGTCAGCAGCTCACGGGATCCAACAGCCGCTATCCAGTTCGATCCAGTGCGATCCAGCGCGAGCCGAGCGCCTTGTGTGCGAAACCTCTTAGTGTCCAGGTGGCCGCCTTTCAGCATCAAGCGGCAACACTTTTACGATCCTGGTGCCAACCAAGGAAATGCCTAAGAGCCCAGTGATTATAAGGGAGCTGCGCCGACTTTTTTCTTCGGCCAGTCTTTTTTATTTCGATGTAGGAAATTGGAAAATTTATAGGAGATGCTGAGAGGATGCTGCTTTCTTGAATAACTATTATTAGAGATTAATTTATTAGACCGATCCAAGCGAGTTTTTCAGTTTATAATCAAATTGTGAGACTTTAAAGATAACTTTTATACAATTAAAATTAGTATTATGTTCTAATAGCTTTTTTTTCATAATAAAGGAAAATTCAGAAAAAGGATAAATGATTGAAAACACGTATGCAGTAATTACGAAGTTTATTTTTTCAATTCTTATTAATTTAATGAAAATCTACATTCATTTTTTGTTGAATCAACAATATTTAATGCAGTGATATAAATATAGGGAATTATGAAATTATTATGCACTCATTAACTACATTGGAAATTAGTTAGATTTTAAAATAAATAATAATAAAAAATTTTGTTTTCGATTAAAAATAATTTACATATCACATTTTGGCGGAATAATTCTTTTCCATTATGAACAATTTTCATTATTATTATTATATATTAATATTCATTTTAAATATATTAATTGTCATTGACAATTTAAATAAAAAAGTATAAAATAATTTATAAATTATAATTCATAATAAATAAATAAAAATTTCAAACATAAAATGTTATAAAAATTGTAAGCTCACTTTACAATCAATATGATTGATTATTAATTAAATCAATAAATTTAGTCTCACTACTAATATTTTACATATCCTTAGTCTAGACTAAAAATACGTTTGTGGCACTCAAATTAGATATAAATAAAAATGGCATTATGACTCTGTTTGGCAAACAGCTGTTCTGTTTTGTGCTTCTTCATGCTTTTGTTGCTGTTCGTCCTTTTTATCACTTTTATCGCAAGTACTTATTGAAGAAAGTCCCGAAAGATTGGATCGCAAACTTAACGATGTAACATCATTTATATTTTGTTTAGTGACTTTTGCGATTCCTCGCCTTATACACTCATCAAGAAGTTTCTCTTCTTCAGCAGTCAAATCAGAGCTTTCATCAAATAAATCTAAGGTGTCAAATGCACAAGGATTTTGACACGACTTTTCTACATCAGATTCGCTTGTGTCATATGAACTATTGGCTTGAAAATTAAATGATGATACATCATTTATATGTTGTCGAGTTACTTTCGCGATTCCTTTACGAATATATTCATCTAAAATTTTTTCTTCATCTACAGAAAAATAAGTATTTTCTTCTAATTGCTCAACATTACTATCTGTTTTCCTTCTGTCTCTTCCATCGATACTGCTAAATTGATCATTTGTCGTTGACGTTTTTAAATTTTTAATAACATCAGCCTTGTTTCTTACGTAGCCGCGATCGCCTTCGTCAACGTCATCGTCATCATCAATTGTTAAAGAGCTTAGACTACTTGCTGCAACAGATTGAAATTTTACAGGGGTGGATTCCTCTTTGAAGACTGCTAAATCGTCTTCAAAAATACTACGCTTTGGAACTTCTTGCAAAGAACATAATTCAGATGATAGAATTTTGTCTCTTTGCTGCAGCTTTTTTCTGGATAACTTTTTATCCCTTTGTTGAGTAGTTCCAGGTGTAAGTTGTGCAGGAGAATCTGGAAGCTCACTCGGAGAAACAACTTCACTAGTTCTTCTACTGAAATCACTTACTACAGAACTACGATCATCATGAAGTGATTGTTGTTCATATCCACTAAGTGAACCTAATGAGCTACATCTTGAAAACATCAGAGGAGTCTGTTGAGTGTATCGATCTTCCCCTCCAAATGTCACCATTTTCCCCTCTCTGTCTCTATCATATGGTTCAACTGGTGATTGAGATGGAGTGACATTGATGATTCCCTCCAATCTTTCATCATCACATTTATCGTCAAAGTCATCTATATCATCTGGTAAATATATTTCTAAATCAGTGTTTTCACACTCTTTTTCTTTGTTTTCGAATTCCATGTAGCTTTTTAATTGACTGATTTCTTTACGTCTTTGTAGTTTTTCTTTTATTATTTCAGAAGCTTGGTCAATAATAATGTACCCTCTTGATTCAGTCTGTACTGCACTACTAACTTTTACGTCATCAAGTTTTAATAAGTCTGATGTAGATGTTGAAGTAGAAAAATGCAAAGGTGTTTCAAATGGAGTTCCTTCAGTATAATATGTTGTAAGTGTATTCTCTTGTTCACTGCTTCCAGCAAGATACTCAAAATGACCTATTTCCTCTATCACTGAATTCTCTTCTGCATAAAGCAAACTATAATTAGTTGGTTGGTCAAAGTCTGTTTCTGCAAAATTATTGAAGGAGAATAGTTTTGAAAAGATATTGACTGATGTTGCTGCCTTTTTGGAAGCATGTCTCGTTATTCTTGTCGTCATCAGCTTCTTTCAAATAGCTTCTTATGGATACGTAGCAGTCTTTATTATTAACCAAAAGGATTATTATGCAAGTTTAATAAGACAGTACTAATCATTAAAAAATACATGATCACAAATTTTATCTTTTAAAGCTTCAAAAAAGACAAAGCTTACATTCTACTTTACCTTTTCATAAATTAAAAAACTTTTTGGTTCTTTTTGGCATTTACGTTTTATAATAACATTTTTTAATGGTCCTCTATTGTTCTGATTAGTTCTTTTCTTGAAACAATTAGTTTCCATATCTGCTTTGTTGTTCCTTACAAAGTATGACACTTAAAATTATTTCTAGTAGCAATTTTTTTCAGAAACCAGCTTCTGAACAGTTATTGAAGATTTAATTTGCATTTTAGATTCTTTTTCTGAAAAAATACTTATATTTTACATTTGAAATAAAATTAACTACATGCAGTTATTAAAAAATATATAAAAAGATTAATTTTAAAAAAGAGTAGCAAATTTATATTCAAAGTTTAAAAGAACAAACTGATACATGACTCAAAGTACCTAATAATATGCTTGTGTTTAACATTCTTAAAATAAAAAGGCTTAATTAGGTAAAAATAAAATTAGGTTCAACTTATACTAGCAATATATAATTCAATCATAACATTGTTTTTATTTACAAAAAAACGATTAGAAAACAAGATATTGCTATAAATGAACAACAGAACAGCTGGCGTCTCACAAAAATGTAAATAAAAAAAAACTGTAAACAACTACGAAAAGTGCAATCTATAAAAACATAAACATTGAGGATATGTAAGGTTAGGTTTCGCTTGCAAATCAATCTAAAAATTCATTCATACGCAGCGAAAGCTTACTCACAGTAACGTAAATTGAAAATCCGTTTTACGTAACATAAGAAAAGCCATAAAAGCCAGCTTCGTACGGCGATTATCTAAGCATTATTAAGGAAATCGCAATGCAAGCGCAGGCGGCCGGGTGTTGCGATTTGGCAATTTGTGAAATTGCGAAACGCATTTTTCGCATCCAACAAATGCCGCGACCGCGACGTTACGAGTCAACCAGTGTCACCACTACCACTGCGACCTCGGTCATATACAGTCCTGAAACTCGGAAAGACAGTACCGACGCCGCTCCAGCACCCGGAAAGAAATCGATTTTTATCGGTAAATACGTTTATACCTATGTCAATGATTAAAACTATTAATTGCCCTAATTGGTCTCTCATTTAATTTTACGATTAATACATCTTACGGGTAAAAAATAATATATAATTATTATATTCCATGTTTCGCTTTTTGATTTATACGCGCACTCGCGCTACCCAGGTGCGCATGCGCGTACGATATTTATTTAAAAGTTAATAATTTTTACGCTTAAAGTTATTTGATTGTAAAATTGACCAATTAGGACAAATTAATAGTTTTAATTTAAGCCCCAAATCTTTGATAGGTAACGTATTTACCGACAAAAAGCAATTTCTTTCCGAATGCTGAAGCTCTGCAATTTTACAACTTTTTTATTAATTATTTCTGAATTATTAAAATTATTTAAAAAACTACTTATAGATAAACTATAAACTATTTATTTAATTTGGGGTGCGAGGGCCAACTTCATGTTGCTCGCTTTCACTCGCATGTGGGGGTCGCTCTCTACCTATCACGTGATCAAAACAGTCGATAAGCATTCAAAAAATTTTGAACGTTACTTGGTGATGATCGAACAGGGGGTGTATTTAGTTTAGTAAGTGCAACACTGTCTGTGTGCATTTTTCTTTTACTGATTTTTTCGCCTTTATCCATGAAAAATGATTTAGATCTGTAGAATGAATTTGACAGAGAATGAATTAACTTTTGTGTCATAAAAGTACACTAACATAATATGTCTGCATCAACTAATATTTAATTGTATTTATAACGGTTAGTATTGTGTATTACTTTTTGATTTTTTTGTTACATTTAAAAGATATTTTTAATCTTTTGTTGTAAATTATGCAAATTATAAATTAATAAAATTTTAATTTTTTATTTAAAAAAAATAGGTTTGGAAACATGGCTGACTTTGTAGAAAACTGCAAAAAATGGACTGTCTACTTAAAAAATATGCAACTAGAAAGCATTATTACTGATTTAATGGTATTATTTTTTATATCAATTTTAATATCCATTGTACTAAATTAATTTCATTTTTATTTTTAGAATTTAAACATAAAACATGATGATGAAACTAATAAACACCTCTTTAAATTACTTCTTCATTTATCACATTCGGCAGATCGATGTTACAGAATAAATTTATCCAAAGAAGTTCAGATATTTACAATTGCAAAAGAGATATGTGAAAATTTAATCTCCATACCAGATAAAACTAAATTATACAGTGCATTGTACTATGTTTCGTTTTATCTTTTGAAAAAGCAATATTTTAAAGAAGCTAAACAAATATCTTGTTTTTTGCTTCCTGGAAAAATTTTAACATCAAATGATTGTTATAAATCCTCAATATATCAACAACTGGCATCGCTGTGGCATTCAGAAATTTTTCAGAAATTAGATACATTAACAGTCAATTCAAAGATAAATGAGCAATCCATTGATGAAGAATTTTGTAAATATGTAGAATTTCACCTACAAATTTTAAATTACTGTGATGAATCTTTACATCTTACCCTCAAAACAGCAGATGCATATATAATAAAACTGGCTAATGTTTCAGCTACTTTTGCTTTTCCATTCTGGCTAATCATTTTTAAACACTTATTAAATTATATATCAAATTTGAAGATTCTCTCAGTTACAAATGCCTTTGGGCCTATAATCTCTATGTTGGGTTATGCATTTTATAAAAGAAGTGATGCAATAAATAATCCAAAAATTTTAAATTATTTTCGACAATGTGACTTTTACTTTGTTGAATCACTGAAAAGTTTACCTGTATTTTATGATTGTTATAGACTTTTTAGAGAATATACTTTAAATTTATTGGAAACTAATTTTATGTCAAATGAAATTGGAGAAAGATTTAAAAAGAGTTTTCAAGTAATAGATATACTGATTCAAAAATATGGTGTACAAAATAAATCCCTCATAGAAACCACTATTGCTATCTCTTATAGTATTGAAGTACATTTTTCTAACTGGGAAAACCTAGTTTCTAAACAGTTAGCAAATACAAAGATTACTTGTGATAATATAGTAAGTTTAGGTGTCTTTATAAAACGTGTAAATAGTATTTTAAAAAATCGTCTATTGCCAAATACTATGTGTAAAAAGTGCCCAGAATCAATTAACTGTCCCAACACAAAGGATATTTACTATGCTGCAAATGTAATTTCAACATTTCTTAGAGTTATTGTCAAATTTACTTCCGATAATCTTGATGAAAATGTCTTCTTAATTGCTAAAGAACTTCTGAATGAATTAGTGTACCTATTTAATGAATTAGATCGAACAGGATGTTCTTATTCATCTCCAATATGGGATGTATGTGGAAGAATGATCTTTAATATTGGACTGATAAGTGAAACAAAATATTCTAAGCATTTGGAAAAATTATATGAAATCCTTTGCACACAAATAATTCTAAAAGATGGTATAAATAGTAAAGTTAGCAGTTTTGGATTAGAAGATCCAGTTGCAGTGGCATTGAATCGTTTAAGTAACATTTATTATAATCAAGGTAACTTATTTATTATTATTTATTAGAATAAAGGTACTTTAATATGAAAAAATAATAAATAAATAATTATGAAACAAATTTATGAATGATAAGAAATTTTTTAATTATTTTATGCAACTAACAATGTATTTACATATTTATTTATTTTTACAGAGAATTACAGAAAAGCCATGAGTTACACAGCATACAATGCTCTTTTTAGTCATTCAGAAAGTAGAAAAAAGAAAGCAAATGATAGATGGGCTAATATAAAATTGAAACTTAAAGATTCAAAAGAAATGCATGAAATTACTTTGATAAATTGTTTAAAAGCAGACATTGAAGTAGTACAAAAATTTGGTATTAATGTAAATTTTGAAGATTATGATTTAAATGAATTACGTTTAAGGGAGCTCAAATCCTTAAGTCAAATAAAAAGTAACATGATGCTTTCCATGAAAAAGACCATAGATGAATTAGGTAAAATAATTATATTTAAAATAAAATTTCTTTATTAATTTTATTTTATACTTTATAGCATATTTTATTTTATATTTCATTTCTTCAATCCAAATCAATCAGAATCCGCAAATAGCCCTTACCACTATGCACAAGGAGTACTGCAATTAAGGTTTCATGTTTTACATTTTAAAAAGAGAGGATATATTTCTGAATACATAACAAAAGCTATTAACAAATTAATAAATCTGAAATCAAATACTGCTAAAAATCAATGTTTATTAGCCAATTTAAACTTTTGCAATATTATTGAAAAATTTTATGCAAGAAATCAAGTTATTAGTAAACAAGTAGAAGATGCAAATTTCACAATAAAAGCTTGCCGACAGTTAAAAGGACAGCTTTTACATGATGAAATTGTTACTGAAGATGAGATTGTACCAACATATGGAGGAATTAATATAGAAGAAGACAATAGATGTGCTAAAGAATTACGAGATGTACTAACCATATGGGAAAATTGCATGCAGAAAAGTTCGGTATGTTTGATTAGATTGAATTTTTTTCTGTATTCGTGCGCATAATTTTTTAGTTTTAATAAATAAAAAAACTTTAATGCAACAAAATAATATTTTTAGATATCAGATATTAATAGTTGGGAATTTAAAGAAACTCTAGAAATGATTATTATTTGTGGAGAGTATTGTCGTCTCTATAAATTCAAAAATAATGAAGAAAAATCTTGGAAATTAGCATATCAATTAGCTGCGAATCTACAAGATCTTGCAACTTGCATATATGGTAATTTAATATTTATTTTATGGAATTTAACTTTAAAAAATAGTTTTCGATACAAGTGCGAGAAAGTAATTTTATTTTTGTATGGCCGTTTTCTTCTGAGCGAAACAAGAGTGAAAAGTTAACACAAGGTTAAAATCACCTTCTCGTTGGTGCATCGAACAGTATTTTTTGATACGACATGTATAAAGTTCGATTTAGCGCATGCATTTTTATTCAAACGTGTGCGAAATCGAACTTTGCGCACAGAGTATCCAAAAAAATATTTTTTGACTTAAATATTTTAACACTTGTTTTAATTTTGCAGTAACTAGTCGAAGCATAAGCTTAAGATATATTAATGAGAATTGGATTAGCCAATCCGAAAATTATGTAAAAACTATTAAAAATTCTATTAAATTAAATGATACTAACACTGTTGGTTTATTTTGGTTGAGTTTAGCAGATTTTTACTTAGATTGTAAAAAGGTATACTTCCAATTTTTAATATTTTTACTAAAAATATTGAATAACTAATTATTTTGAATTTTCTTTCTTTAGATTGAAGAAGCTAAAGAGTTATTGGAAAAATTTAAATCATCAAATTTCAACATGCTTGACAATAGTAAATTGTATATTTATTTTGTTGATATTCAATTTCGAAATTATTCACTTTTGAATACAAGTACTAGTCAAGAAAAATATTGCAGTTTGATAGTTGAAATGCATTATTTATTGATAACTTTATACGATATTCTTGATTTGGGTAAGTATTCAAACTTTCAAAGATAATGTAATTAAATGTATATAATTATTATAATATTTATAAAGAGAATTAAGGACAATTGTAAATTCTCAATTTCTCAACAATATTAATAAAATACAAGTGTATAAAATGTGACTTCAAATTCATTCATTTGAAAATATCCAAAAACGTATTGTAAAATTTTATTCAAGTTTGTCCTAGTTTAAATGTATTTAATAATATAATTTTTATTTTAGAAGCATATAAACCAGGATATATGAGATTCCATTTTTTAACTATTGATCAATATTTTGAATCTTTGTATCATATAACGATACCAATGATCGGTCTTGTATCATACCGCGAGATTTCCGCACATTTAGCCAATGGTTTGAAATGTGCTCAAAAACTTGGAATGACCTTAAGAATAGCTCAATTATTGAAGCAAATATGTTATATTGACTTATTGCGCACCCAAGTAGAAGATTGTGAGGCAAGACTTCAGGATCTTGAACATATTCTTTGCCTTGAAAACTTTCAAGCTTCAATAAAATTTAAAGCTGAAATTAATACACAGGTAAATTTATATTATTTTATATTTTGAAAAATTTAACTTTTCAGGAAAACTTATTTAAAATATATTTTATTTATAGGATTCTGGAATTACACCAATTAATTACTCGAAAAACAGCGGATCGCCAGAGTTAAAACGAAAGATGTTTTCTTCGCCTGAATTTCTCATTCATACAACTTATTGCCAGTGTTTCTTTTGTACAAATTCCGATTATCAATATATGGCATTTTCTTGTGCTCATTTGCGAGCGCATCTTTACAGCATGCTGAAATATGTAAACGAAGCAGAAAACTACTTCCACGGCGCCAGCAATATTAAATTGAGAATTGATGAAAAAGATTCAGAAACTAAAGTACATAATAAATACGAATGGAATCGAAATCAGAAATTTATGATCGATATAATGCTTTACCTATTAGACTTGAGCATATTTATTTCAGAGTTTAAACCGAATTTAAAAGAAAATGTATTAATTTTAATGGAGGAAGCATTACAAATCGGTTCGAAAAACAATTTGTCCGGGCATCCTGTTTATTTTTATGCATCTGAACTATATTTTCAATATCACATCTACGATAAATTCCAGGAGAAACTATGTAAGTATTAATAGAACATTTTTGAAGTTGAAAATGATAATTTTAAGAAATTTATTACAATGTAAATTTATTATTTCAGGTATTTCGGTGCCTCTTGATATTCCGATCGACATTACAAATCAATCAATCGATAAATGTGTAACACCAAAACAACAAATTGAGAAAGTCGTGCGAAATCCGCGTCGTCACAAGTCTCCTGTACTAGTAGGCATACCTGTAATTGAAATTACAGAAGAAAGTGACAATGAAAATAATCCTGAGCATCAACCTATTTCCAAAACCACTACTATATCTTCGAGCAGTTCGAGCGGCCAACCAGTAAGAAGAGTAAGTGCGCGAAATGTTCGAAGGCAGCTTCTTGTCGATGAACTTGACACAGGTTCAGCAGAAGAAGAGAAACCAAAGCCAGGGAGAAAAAAAAGTGCTAGGGCGTCTAATTTTAAAAAGTAGATTTTTCCAAGTAATAGAAAAAAGCCTTTTTTTAGAATATCGTTGGAAATGAAAAACGTTTTGGTTTACAAAAAAGTCTAAGATGCTGGATATCTTCAAAATTAATTTTTATGAGATTTTCGACGATATTTTCTTATAAGAAACTTTAAATTTGTACATTTAATACAATATGTTTTGAAAGCCTAAGAACATATTTTGTAAATACAAATGATTTGATGAATAGTTAATAGCGTTTAATTAAAAATATTTTATACAAATTTTATGCTTTTGATATATCTATAACTTTTTATTAATAATAATTTATATAAATAATTTTTTAAATATTTTTTGTAATTTGAAAACAAATATTTTAAATAAATGTGTTATAATCGATTTGAATTTAATGCGATTTCAAAACTTATATTTTCTAGAGCAAGTGCAATTTTTAATCAACTAACTACATTTTACTTAGAATTATTCCCAACTCTGTTCATGACATTTATAATAAAAATATTATAAAATAATATCTAAAAGACTTGTAACAAATTGTAATAATAACGCTATAAACCATAAAAAATTTTAAAATAATTTTATAATGTAAAGAAAGACGTAATTGTAAAAAATAATCTCATCTGTCATCTATTTAAATGCTTTATAAAAAAAAGTATCACAGTAAAACTATTTGCTTAAAGTCACTAAACAATTATTTTTAAATAGAACTGATAATATCAACAATATTCTTTCGACAAATCATTTTGATTGAGCGAGTTCAACCAAAGCAAGTGCCGCAATCCATCTTTTTTTATCCTCTTGAACGGATTTTACATTTTTGCTTTTCCCGAAGCAGGTTGTCGAATTTTCTGTTTTGAGTTTATTGACTTTTCTGTTTCTTTGATATTGCTTCAAGGTACCCTAATATAAATATCGTCATAAATATAATTATTTTGAGGTAAAAAAGGAAATTTAAAACAAAATAATTTCGGAAGACTTTAAAATTTTTATAACATAGATGATTTAATGTTAATAATTTTTTTTTTTTATTTAAAATGTTAATAATTAAAGGCACACTTTAAGAAACTAAATAAAAAAAAACACTTGCTTACAAACAAAAGACAATGTACAAAATAAAAAGAAATGCTTGATTTATTAAAATTTTTAAACCCAAAGCAATAATTTTGTGCGATTCAAATGCTTAACTATCAAAAATGTTAAGTCACTCGAAAGATTTAA
Organism: Ormyrus nitidulus; assembly: GCA_900474335.1. NCBI lineage: Eukaryota > Metazoa > Arthropoda > Insecta > Hymenoptera > Ormyridae > Ormyrus > Ormyrus nitidulus. The sequence continues at coordinate 27,481 of UCOL01001759.1, forward strand.
TAATAAAACTAAAAAATTTCGATGCACGGCTGCACTGAGAAAAAATTTTCAGTAAAAATTATAACTTTTCGTAATGCGGGGACAAACTTGCATTATCCGAAAAAATTACTATAATATGTAGTAAAAATTGATAAAGTTTTATTAAATTTTAATATTATAATATAGTAATTTTTTAGGATAATGCAAGTTTTTCTCCGCATTACTAAAAGGTATAGTGATTTTTATTAGAACATTTTTCTTCGTGTGTTATTTGCAATTGAAATTAATTATACCGCTGCTAAATTTGAAATGTAATCACCTAAATTATAAAAATAATTAGTAAAAAAAAAGAATAATACAACTTTAAACATCTTACATTCGAGCCGGAAAAGTGGAAGCGCATAGATTTCTCCCGAAAAGCATCCTTATCTTTCGGAGAATTGTCTTGCAGTTTGGAAAGCTTCTTCGGCGGTTGATACTCGAGGCAAAGGTTGCGCAGCCACGTGCTTTTCAAGCTTATATCGTCGCTCTCTTCTTTCACGGAATTTAAAACCAAGGCTTCCGTGCTTTTTGATTCAATCACATTTGAAAACAGCTCCTGGTCCGTTTCCAGCAGCACGATTTGCGGCTCTTCTTTCGTAAAATGGGCCTCTGGAGTTCTCAGTAACAGATTCGGGGAATTGGCTTCTGTGGATTTCAAAAGCTGACTTTGCTTCGAAACTTTCGGCTGCAGAACATCATTGAAATTGACGGCAGCTGCGTAAGTGTGGTCTAAACGGTGGTGGTTTCCGTAAGTATAGCGGATTTTCAGTTTTGACTGACGAGATCTTGCAAAGTTTTTGTGGCGAGCTGGTTGCGAATTTTGACATTTTTCTGTAGAATAAGTATAGCTTTGTACTTAAAGATATCAAATTTTATTAAAAAACGGTTTTCTGTCGCTTATACATATTTGCAATCATAAATTTAAAGTACTTAAATCTATTATATTTTAAGTAAGGCGATAAAGTTTGCGATACAAAAAATTTTTTTAATATAAAATATTGACACTCGTTACGATTTCATTAAAGAATTATTAATTACTATTATTTTTCAATAAATCAATAAAACCTGAAAAAATTCTGATATTCAGTGTAAGGTTAAGTAATACGTACCATTGTTTAATTTCGAGTTAGAAATATCATTTTCCTTTGAAGACTCGCACTTGCGACAAGTACATACTTTGCGGGTCGAAGCAATTTGCATTATCAAAACTGAATTTCAATGTACACTTTTTGATAAAACTTTCGGTTTGTAGCCGCATAGGCAGTATATTTCGAAACCTCGTGTATCATAATCGTTCAATAACTGCTTCGCGATTTAACTTGATCGTCAATTACTTTGTTTATAAAATTTAAAAATTTTTGACAACAATTTTCATGCGCTATATTTTAACTAGATTTCATTAAAAGAGGTTATGCGTTTCAAATTTGAAGCGCTTACTACTTACAAAAAAATGCACAAATAAATTGTTGGATAACTCAAACTGAAAGTGTGCGAAATCTTTAGTATTGAAGTATTAAATTGCGGTAATTTTCATCGTGGATTTATAAAAGTTGTTAAACATTCTTCCACAAACAGGTTTCGTTATATATTTAGAAATGTATATCACAAATTGACAATCGATTTTTTAAAATAAAAAAAAAAATGCTTTAAAAATTATTTCTTAAAATGTGCGATGAAAAAAAGACATCCTCAAAATGTGCGGCGAAGAAAATTACCCCTTAATATTTGCAAAACTTTTGTCTGAAACTTTTTTTCATTAATTAACTACTGTGTATATACAGTCAGCTGTATATACACGGTATATGAAGGTGACTGAAGGTGCGCCCGCCCGCCGGCTTCAGGTATATTTTTGAAGACCGCGGACTCCTATTCAGGTATACTTCCTCACCTACAATTTTAGATCTATACAAAGGAGTAGGAGAGGGTGGGGCTTTACTTAAAGTTTATATAATTAACTATTAAAATTATTCAAGAAATAAAAGAATAAATAAGTCTTTAAACATTACGACACCTTTTATAGTGTAAAAGCTATATAGGGACTCACTGAAATATCTTTTTGGACAGAAACTTATTTATTGAGCGCACAAATGCGCCTTTTTTATTTTCTTTGACAAATTATTGCAGTATTGAGTCTTCCCATACTATTATTCAGTAATTTAGTTTTCAGTAATTAGTTTTAGCTTTATAACGTTTTACTGGTTTTACTGAACTTTCGGTTAACTTCCGGTACACTTGGAATATGTATACTTGCGCATCCGGTATGTACTTATATACTTTGCTCATGCACTACTTGCATTTGACGACTAAAACTTTTCGACGACCAAAAGAATATAAGATCCCAGTTGAAAAAATCAGTCGGATTCAGTCTGATTCCATATGGATTCCATGTGGATTCAGTCTGAATCTACGTGGAATCAGACTGAATCAGATTGATTTTTCCAACTGGGATCTTTACGTAATTTTCGAACAATTTTTATAAGCTTTATGTTTTCGTGTAACTGCCTTCAGTTTTCGTTCTTTTTTTTATTATCTATTATGAAGTGTTTAAACCATGTGCTATATATATTTATAGTATTTTTTCAAAATATTTTTTATTTTTTTTACCCTTTCTCAGTTTAGATAAGACAATTGTTTATGCAGTTTTAAGAAATTGTTATTTATACGAGTTCAGTTTGCAAGATGAATATGTGTTATAGAAGCCACGAGTTCCCAGAACTTACTCTTACTGTCTTATTACTTAACTGTCAAATTGTCAAATAATGATAACAAAAAATACGATAACAATTCCAGCTTAGTTCAATATTTTCAACGCGGTGCATAATAATTTAGTTTTATATATTGTATAGTTAACTTTTCATATATTGGCATAAGTGATATAATACATGTACTTAGAAGAATACTAATTGTAAGTCAATAAAAATAAGTAATATTAAATCAATAAATTGATTTAAAAAATTATAAATTGATAATTATGAGCATAATTTAAAGATGCACTTTTTTACAAAATTATTGCCAGAAAAATTAAACCTGAGCAAAGTAACTGTATTTTTGTGGCTTTCAATGACTTATATGATTTAAAGAATAATAAAAAACTAATGAGGCAAGTTCCACCTCAGATGGCAAAAACTGTTTAAAATGAATTCATTATGTAACCCCGAAAAAATCGTGAGTTCATTTTTAATGCCCGAAACTAATCAGAAAGTATTCATTTTGCTTTCATAAGTTAAACAGGTTATGTCACTAAGCCGGAATACACGGGATATTCTGAAAGTATACATAGCATCGACAATTGAGTTCGTAAAGAATTCCAGAAGAATTCAAAATGAATTGAAAAGTTACCGAAATTCCTAACCTAAAACTTTTTATCCCAAATCCAATTATGTTCAAGTACTCTTTCTGAATACATATGGAGCTCTTTATTCATTCATCGCAAATCAGAAAGAATTCATATTTTCAATAAAAAGAGTTCGTAAAGAATTCCACATGTATTCATATAGAATTCATATTTTCAATAAAAAGTGTTCATAAAGAATTCTACATGAATTCAAAAAGAATTGAAGTTACCTATATTTTTTACTTAAAAAGTATTCTTTCTGAATACATATGGAGCTCTTTGTATATCGTAAATGACAAGATCTAGAAATAAATAAGCAAACGTTATTGTTCTAATAAAAATGTAATTTTTGTACAGGAATTTCAGTTTTATTAGTCTCCTCAGACTTTTGTAGCACAGGAGGTTGCATTGCTTTTTGAGGTGACGAAGCGGTTGGTGTAAGTGTTGGTATCGCCGTACGTACTTCTTCTGGTCCACTCGCTATAGATTTCTTTTCCTCTACTTCAGTTAAAGTTGTAGGTGTTGCAACTAAAAACATAAATTGCGGATACAGTTAACTTGAAAATTTTAAAAACAGTAGCAGCAAACACTTATAAAAAAAAAATAATAAACTCAGGTTATTTATACATTAAACAATATTCTATGAATACAGTCATAAAAGAAAATATGCTCGATAAATACACTCGACTACCACGCTACCCGATAATACACTCGACAACCACGCTACCCGGGAAGTAGTATTTATTAATTATAAATAATTTCTTGAACAATAAATAAGTGCGCCCAACAACGAGGTTGCTCGGGGAAGTATTTAAAGACTATAAACAACTTTTCAAACCATAAATACGTTCGCCCAATAACCACGTAATCCGAAGGAACATTTAAAGTTGTTAAATAATTTTTTAAGCAATAAATAAGTACGACCGCCACCCGCGTAGCCCGGAGGAATATTTATTAATTATAAATAATGTCTTGATCATTAAATAAGTAAGCTGCAGAACCACGTAGCCCGAGGAGCTATATACTCACTCCGAGTTAACTCAAAAAATTCTCTCAGTTCTCACCGTGTTATCCCTAGTTCTCTTCGTGTACTCTCCAGTATTCTTCTGTTCTATGTACGACTGAGAACAGAAAAAGAACAATGGAGTACAAATGAGAGCAAGAAAAGAACTGAAGAGTACAAGAGAACAGAAAGATAACCCGGGGGACAGTTTTAATTAATAATAATTAAATAATTAAATAATAATCCGTACACCCCATAACCACATCATAACTCGGGCGAAAGCATTACTAATTAATAAACAAATAATTAAACAATTAAACTGTACATCCCACAACCACAGAACCTAGGCGAAAGCAATCATTATTAATAAACAAATAATTAAACAAAAAACTGTACACCCCTCAACCACGTAACCCGGTGAAAGCATCACTAAAAAAAAATAATTAAACAATAAACTGTGCACCCCTAAGCTACGTTAACCGGGGAAAAACATAATAAGCATATAATTAAATAATAAACTGTACAACCCTCAACCACGTAACCCGGGCGAAAACATAATAAACAGATGGTTAAACAAGCAACTCTGCACCCCTCAACCACGTAACCCGGGGAAAAGCAATAATTATTAATAAACAATTGATTAAACAATAAAACTCTACACCCCATAACTACATAACTCAAGGGAAAGCATTAATAATTAATAAACAAATAATTAAACAATTAGACTGTACATCCCACAACCACAGACCC
>UCOL01001760.1:0-32562 GCA_900474335.1 Ormyrus nitidulus
GAGAGAGAGAGAGAGAGAGAGAGAGAGAGAGAGAGAGAGAGAGAGAGAGAGAGAGAGAGAGAGAGAGAGAGAGAGCTATCCTCGATTCTGCAGCAGCCGGTTTCCCTTTTCGGCGATCGCTGGGAAATTCGGTGAACAGAGAGCTGCGTCCTCTGTGACGGCTCTGGAATACACGAGCCGCGGAATGCTTTTGTCGATGGAGATTTGTGATTTATATTCCTTTCGGCCGGGGTGAATTAGAAGCTCGCGGTGGGAGAGGCGGCTTTTTTTGGAAACGTTGGATGTAACTTTGGAAAGGTGTTTGATGGAGGAAGGGTTGATTGAGTTGTGAAACTTTTAGTGTATTATATGCTAATTTTTTTAGGTATATAAACTTTTTTCTTTTTTGAGAGATCATTAGTAACATCTATTGGATTGATAATTTTTTCGTATAACAAGGACATTTTTAGTTTTGGAAAGATTCAGTTATAGTTCGAAGGCTATGGAAATCAAGTTCTGCTGACTGTTATGTAACAGAAAAGTTAAAATAATATGCATAAAAAGTCTATTAAAAGAACAAGAAAGTTGGGTTCATTCTAATCGTTTAGGAATAAATAGAATTGTTATTTTCCCGGAAAAATTGTTCTGCAAAGTTTCAAAAGTGAAGGGTTAAAAATTTACGGGCGAGCAAACTTTTGCATTCCAAATATTTAGTTTAGTGATAAAGCTAGTTGAACTTTGATGAATGACTCTATATAAGTAAGTACAAAAACTTCCGAGACATTAACGACCCGAGAAATTTAAATAAATAGCTTTAATTATGCATCAGTTTGAAAAAGCCTATTAATAATTTTTGCTATAAATTGTGCAAAACTTAGACTGTTAGCAAAGCGGACGAGTATCCGTAAAAACTAAAATTGTCCATTTTCATCCCTTCAATAAAAACTCCAAAAAAAATCGATTTTCAAAAAGATAAAAGGCAATCTTTGTCCAATCAAAAACCAACCAATAGATTTCACCCAAATCAGCTTCGTATTAGCTTCCAACTTTCCCCGCAGCCAACAAAATCCCCCTCCCACCTCCAATCTTCAACAAGTGCCAAGACCGGCTCTCCATTACCAGGGCCGTTCAACATCGCTTACCTCGCGTTCGATTTTAGCGCCGCTGCCGCTGCTGCGAAGTCATTATAATAATTGGGTTGCCGATCCTAAACGCCGGCCGGCCTGCAGCGCGGAGAGAGTTTCCGCTGTTAATGACGACTGGAGAAATTCGGCCGGGAGAGTGTGTGCAGCCCCGGACGAATTACTTAGTCGAAATTGCAATTTCCGGGGAGAGAGAGAGAGCTCTGGCGCCCGCGTTAATAAGTCGTTTGTTCGGGCTCTCCTGCACCTGCTTTATGGCCTGAAAAACGAGCCCTCGACGTTTATTGCGGGGAGGAGATTCGGGGCCCCTTTTCGGTTTCGAGCGCGATCGAATGGAAATGGGTAATTTAGCGGGGCGGGAGGGATGCCGATCATGGTTTTATAGGCGTTTTGGCGATGGGAGTTTTTTTTTTTTGAAAATTTGAATTGTGGTTTGTGAATTGGAATGGAAATTGCGGGAATTTATGTGCGGGTGTAGAGTATTGATTGATAGAGGTTTTGGCAAATTTTGTAAAAATTGTTGTCTGAAGCGTTATTTATTAGGAGTTAGAATTTCAAAGGCTTTTTGGTTGTTTTTATTTCAAGATTGTGACATAGAATTTAAAAATGTTAACGAAGTTAACAGTTTTAACTTAGTTTTTAACGAAGTTTTAAAACGTTTAACTTTGAAGTTAGGAGATCACTTAATTTTTTTTATTGGGGAAAGAACTTTTAGATTTTCTGTTTATTACATTAAAAATTGGGATTTAAAATTTAAAAATTTTTATCTTCTTTTATGAGATTTTATTTTACAGCTTTTTTTTACTATTTTTGAACTTTGAAAGTATGGTTTTAGTTCATATTGTTTGAAGTTGAAGTCGATTATCGACCTGCCATAAAAGGAAACTTTTGTTATTATAACTGAAAGTTTCCTTCGATTATAACTATCTGCTGCTTAGATAGTCTTTTCATATTTCTAAAAAGAAACTTCAAAATTTGAATTTTTTAAATTATAGTTTATTGAATCTAAAGAAAAAAATTCCCCAGAAATATATTCTGCGGTTAAAAAATTAAACAAGTAAAAGACGTTTCTCTAAGAATTAATTAATTACTGTCTATTTCATATATTTAATTTTTATTTGTAAAATTCAATTTTCTTAAAAATTTTATACCAGTAAATCCCTTCGTCTACCAGATTTAAACATCGAAAAGATTTGACTTGTTTTGCTCGACTTCGTTTCAATAATTTACTGTTCTTCGAACGCTGTCGATCCATTCGTTATTTAACGTAATTGATTCTGGGGAACGAAGGGACAAAAAGAAGAGAAGAAACGGGGGAAAACGATGATGAAAGTAAATACCGCGATTGCGGGGAGAGGTTCAGATTGATTTTCGAGCTTAGGGGGTCGGAAAAACGAACTGAGTGGATTTGAGAGCGAATATGTGCAGGTTATATAGATATCGAATTATTAAAAGAAAGTTTGTACGAGGAAAGTGAGAAAGCGTGTTGAGCTTCGTGGGGAGTTTTCTTGAAAATTTTCGGGTCATATATGTAAGAAATCTTAAATCGGATTCGGCTTTGTAGGCCGACAGTTTTTAAGGAGGTATTTGAAATTTTAATTTTTCGTGCTATTGTAGGTCGGATAAAAGCTATAAATTTACAGAAAATATGCATTTTTTGAATAAAATTTTTTATTGATTCAATTATCAATGATCGGACATGTTATAAAATTAAAACATCCACTAAAACAAATAATTTTACACGACGATCAGTGAAAATAATTATCAAACGGTAATAATTGAATAGGAACAACTTAAAGCTCCGACTAATTTACTCGACGCGGGGCGGCTTCGAAATTCGTTATTCAAACGGGCGTAGATGCAGGCTGCGCGACGCAGCGACGAGAACGATAATCGTCCGCCAAGATTTTTCACCCTCACGCGCACACACAGACCCACAGCGTGAAGGGAATTCATTATCGGAGCCTCCGAGCGGAATTCGTCTTCATTAGGGATTCCTAAGCTGCTTCCCGTCATCGCCCGCTCGATTTCCTCCCTTATTCGTGCGTGTCTGTCTCCTGGTGTCGTCGGCTCGTCTCCGGCCGATATTTGTTTTTACGACTGGGAGTGGGCGTGGGTTGTTTTGACGTTCATTGAAGACGAAGCACCTGGAAGTTAAAGAATAGTTTGGATTTTTTCGGTCGAAGATGAAATGGGAGCAAATGAATATAAATTTTACTACTAGGACGTACGTTAATTTTGAAAAATTTGATTATGGGATTTTCATTTTTAAATGGAGGCTAACTATTAGTTTTCATTATTTCTAACGTAAATATTAACTTCAGAATAAATAAGCGATAACTTGGTATGTTTAAGTTTTTACTTTCGAAAATGGTGCTAATAAATTTCGTGTTAACAAGTTTCGGACTCCGTGAAAACTTAGTATGTATTATGCGAAACTTATTTGCTTGAAAACTAAAAGCTGTTTAATGATAAGATAACGTATATTACGCATACACTTGGCGTGAAATATCCTGCTTTTCATTTATGTACTAATTGAAAGATTGCTTTTGTCTCTCCTAACATTTTAATTAGTTATTTATAATTCTGCGTTCTGCATAAAGATCTATTCGAGAGAGAAAAATGTTAAAATAAAAAATCTATCTGCAGAAATTATGAATACCAATTGCTTTTTCCGAATCAATATTATTAACAATTATTACAAGAATTCTTTATTTTGCATATACACGTCATAGTTGCATCGTATTACACTTCAGTCCCAGTTTAAAATTCAGCCCTTTCTCCTTCTACTTTCTGAACATCACCCGCCTAACTAATTCAACGAACCCGAACCGAAGCTCAAAGCAAAGAAAATCCCTCACTGTTCAACACAAACTCCTAATGTAAAACAAGTCCTAAAACTGAAGCTCCGCATTTCGCTGATTAAATCCAACGCCAATCCAAGGCAGCATCTCCGGTGAGCATTCTAAATTCCCAGCAGCTCTTGTCTGCGAACGCGGAGCGCGCGGCGTCAAAGGGAAATGCAGCGCGAAATGAGAGAAAGAACCTCTCGACCGGGGGGAGAGAGAAGAAGAGAGAGAGAGGGAGAGAGAGAGCGAGCTTTGCGGCCAGGATTAAATTTCCAGGCGTCGGGAGCGCAAATAAGATCAGGGCTTTTAGCGCGGCCCCGCAAAAAGCTGGATAAATAAATCCTAATCCCCCCTTTAGCCGCGGAGAAATGCAAAATAAGCGGCCGGACAATGGACTGGTCGTCGAGAGGTTGCTCTTTAGGGCTCATTAGCAAAGCTCGATCGAGCCTGGATTATCCCTTGAAAGCACGCTGCTTGATGGGAATTACAGTTACTCGAGACGCTCGGATGTTGAGATTTAGTTTTTTGGGCGATTAGACTTTGGCTCCATTTTTTATTGAATGATGTTTTTTGGGGTAGATTTTTGGTTCTGCTTGTAAAGTCATAAGCAGGTGCTTGCGATCGATTTATTATGTGTTTCGATTGATGAACGTAATGGTTGTACTTGTAACAAAATTATTACATGGCTTTGTATTTAAGTATAACTCTTTTCATTTAAGTATAAAAAGAATGTAAAAAGAATTAATTTTTTTTATGTAGATCATCTCTTTGATACTGAATGTTCAACTATGTATAGAGAAGTGTAGGAAACGTATTTGTAGCAAAACATACAGAACCGAGTTATTTGTTATTTCTATTGATATGAAAAATGTAATAAATGCAGTTTGTACTTCATAAATACGACACTGAATTTTTTACCTCAAAGGTAGTTCACTTTTTAGGACCCTTGTCACATTTCATTTTGATTCGGTAGTTGAATTCTTTTTCCTTCTTGGACATTCGGCTATATTTCATTTTTATTTTATTTGTTCTCCGCGTGCACTATTTTCCTAATTTATAGCTATTATAATATTTAATATGCGAATAAAAATTGTAGAGTAAAACCAGAAATAGAAAAAAAAAAAAAATCAACGACAACCGGCAAAAATTAAGTACGCGTCGCAACATTTCAGAAGAATCAACATTACTCATCCCTCACATCTTCAATCCACATGCCGCGCAAGTTTATTTAAACCTCAAATCACAACGCTCCAAATCTTCCACCAAACTGCTGAACTAAAAAAGCCTCCGTCCTCAGCGTCTTCCATCTCGCCTAATCCCGCCGTGACGTCACGCACCCGCACGAAGCGATCGTCAATACGCGCGAATCGCGCAGTCTGGCAAAGAGTCGGGGCGAACCCCATACGGCAGCTGCCGGGCGAAAATTCGATTTTCGCGCGGACCTGGACGTGACGCGCTTTTTGCCCCGTCGCGTATTAACACGGGGGGGTCGGAAGTTGCCTCGTCCGCTAAGCTCGGTGTGACTTGACTTTGGACGGGCAAAGTTTGGGGGAGGACAGCGAGCTCTTCGTAATTAAGAATTTGGCCGAGGGGACGAGGGAGGGGAATTTATTGAGAACGAGACGGGTTTGGAAGTTTGGTTGGGAAGATGATTTTTTTATGAAAAGGTTGGGAATTGGGTTTGGTCCTCGTTGCCTCTCGCTGATTATAGTCTATACATTTTTGAAGAGGGCTGCGTTTAAAATAATACGCTAATTGAAACAAACTTTGAAAAGTAACTTTTCAAAAATGTATAATATGATATTGTTACTTTCGAAGTTTCTGTTTCTTCGTAGTTTAGGTAAAAAGTATAATATTTCACTTGACATCTCACCGGAAGCATTCATTCTCCAGTGCCTTTATTTGCTGGAAATTTGAGACGCGCAATTTTCACTTTTGTTCGCAGCGAAACTTTGTTCCGAAAAGTTTGTTGCCCGTCCTCTCTGTTCCCTTTAAATTATTCCAAATGATACATTTACCAACTGCTCTTACTCGTCGGGGATGATTTGAGAGCAGAATTTATGCTAAATTATGTTCGGGAGTAAGAAAACAAATTACTGTAATTGCCACTTGAATTACCCTAACTTATTGGAGATTATTATGATAAATGTGGTTTACGTAGAATGTATATTATTTTTGTAAAAATCGATTTCTTATTTCTAACAAATAGTGTTTTCCCATTTCATTAAAAAAAAATTGTTTTAATAATTTGCAAGTTTCATTTCATTAACATTTTTATTTCGATCAAAATGTCTGTTCGTTCTCCTTAGCCCCCTTAAAAAGGCAAACATAATTGCATAGTTGTTATGCAGACGGTAATCTGCCGTCAGAGGCTAATGCGATTTTAAAAGCGAAAATCATTTCACAAAAAAATGACAAGTGCCGAGTCTGACAAAATTTGAAAGGAAAATCGTCCGGTGTTGGTCGTGAATACTAATGAGGGCCGAAAAGGTCGGAGAAGCAGTAAAATAGACCGGTGGAAAATCTCTTTGACTTGACATTAATTCGAAGAAAAAGTAAATAATTCGAGTTGAAAATATAGAAGTTAATTAAATAAACAGGTCAATAATGCCTGCGAACGAAATATTGCGGGAATGTATTCATTGGCATTGTTTGCATGCGAAAAATATTTTTTAATTAAACAAGAGCGTAAATTTTTTCGTGTAAATATTTAGGAGCTGTTAATAAATAGCATTTCTTAAACGTTTTTTTTACATTATATCAAAGTATAATGTAATGTAAAGACACATACATACAGTAATATATTATTAAATAAAAGTGAAAACGAAGCAAAGTATAGTTTTCTCTAGACGATGATAAACATTCAACTTTGTCAGTGCTCGTCTATATATAATTAAACCTGTTTGTACAGCATCAACCCGATCCAATTTACTTCGAGATACGTAGGTTTCATTTGAAGAGCGAAACTTGTTAGTTTCGCAGAAGGCCTCGATATAATTAAGAAAAAATTGTGTCAGCTGCCGTGAAACCATCATAAAGGCTGGATAATTGGGTCAGATCGAAAACTCTTTGTTGCTCTGTGGTATAAAAATAACTGTTTGGCTTTGTGGATTCATAAATGCAGGAGAATTCGGTTAAAGCAGAAGATTATAGAAACTGGATTTCCCTTCATTAATTATATTTTATCAATTTAGTCGATAGAGATTTCGTAAACTAAAATATATATTATTTAAGCATTTGCGCAACAAAGATCTTAATCTATTTACTGTTTGCAGATCATAATCCGAATTCGACCAACCCGCATCGCGATTAAAATTTTGATGCGGTGCAGCGCGAATTTTGAAATAAATTATTTAATTTCATCTTCCTGCAGTAACCAGTGTTTATTAATGCAGCTGATTCAGACGAATGCAATTCAGAGATTTGAATTTCGTTTACCGAGATTTGTATGAATTTTAAAACTAACGTTGCGAGGCAAATTAGTTCCTTTGTGGTTGAGCTTGAAAATAATGCAAAGTTTTGACTTACAAGGAAACGTAGACTCTTAACGTATATATTGTTTTGGTATTACATTTAAATTTTTTAAATTTACGATGTTTATAATATCTATTGAAAAGACAGCAAATATAACTAGAAGACGTAATAACGTGATTAACGGGATTACACCTGTAACTTTTACAAAAAAAATTCATTATTATCTCGTTTTATCAATTTCAACAATTGGGATAATCAAATTCTATTGTTCTCTTGTTTGTTCAGTTATTTATTTATTTATTATATCTTTCGCTACTAAAAGCATCGTTATTATCATTATTACCTGCGAGCCATTATCATAGACATATTCATCGCCATTGTTATTATCGACGTTATCATTATCGTATATAATCGCTGTTGGCAACATGCACTTTATTTGAAATTTAAAGATATCTTTTTCTCAATTTTTAATTAAGCGTTGTCTTATTAATTAAATTAATTTCGACGGCATGATTTATGAAAAATTTGGTTTTATCGTATTCTTCTTGAGTTGGGTAGCAAATGCCGACCTTCGTAAAAATGTAGCTGTACAAACTTTGTAATATGATATTGATTCTGATGGAAAATAAAGTATACCCATCAACATAAATTACTGTTAAATTCTTGTAAACATGTCAATAAAATCATCAGTAGTAAATACCATATTTTCATAAGTTTATTATTAAAAAAAGAGATTGTGAAGAAATAAAAACTTGTATCAGAATTTATAAACTATTTATTAATGCTTTATTAATTTATTAGTGCTTATCATTTATTGACTAGAAATATTATGCAATTAATTTCCATTACGACATAGATTGTACACCTTGTATTTATTATGTATCACGTGTTTTGACTGCATAATGCAAGTATGATCTCCATTAGTTTGTTTACATTTGTCAATTGAATCTGATATACTGTTGACATCTAACTCTATGAAATGCTGATGCAAATATTATACGTAAAACTATATCTAAAAAAGGGAAATAATTCCAAAATAATTGTTATTGGTAGAATTACTAGTGAGATTTGTAATAATTTTAAAATAATTAACGAAAATAAAGCAGCCGACTTGCTTCTGCAATCAATTTGCCACTTTATAAACTTTAATTTGTTAAACCTGAAATTCAGTTTTGTATCAAAACAAAGCAAAATTATTAGCTAACAACTTATAAAGCAGTCAAAGCAAACAATTTAAAGGCAATTCGACTCCCCCATAATCGCTTCAAACCCCCGAAATCCACCCGACCACTAATCAGCAGCCAAGTCCAGCAACTTTAAGCAAACGTGCAGCGGCCCCCCATTCCCCCATTAAAACCGACGAGGCCTCCTTATCATCAGCGTCCGCGGCACTTTTGGCCCCGCCTGCATAATCTCGCCGGGAAACTTGGCGCGCGTCGGTTGGCCCATCCACGCGGGCCTGCATTTTCCTAAGCCGAGTTGCTGCTCTCTCGAGGGCCCGACAAACAGTCGCACGCGGCTCGGGCAAACACGCTTGGCCCTCGACTTCCATTACGCCCTACGTGATCGAGGCTGCGAGCGGTGTCCGAGCTGGATTACGGGGGATTCTGCGAGGGTTCGCCAAGTTTTTGTCTTCGTTGAGGAGTCTTGAATGCTTTGGTTTTTAATTATTAGGTGATTGATCTTAAGGATCGATTGGCCAAAATATGACTATTTATACAGAATTTTTTGCTATTTATTTGTTTATAGATGCAGTTTACGTCCAACATTTTCACCTCGAAGCCAATAACTCGCAGGAAGCCGCGCTTTGTTTTAAAACCACATCGAGCGAAAGGAAGAGGGAGGTTAAATCCATCATCCATCAACTCGCGACGCGACGGATCAATCGGAAACCGTCGCGCCGATAAAAAAGCGCGGCGGAAGGAAACGAGACAGAGAAGGCATAAAACATCTCTATCCGCAATACTCCCCCCCCCCCATCGAGGCTCCGGCGGGGGAATCTCGCGATTCAATTACCGCATAGCGGAAAAACATCCACCTGTGCGAGTTTTTGAGTGATGGCGCCGGGAAAAAGTAGGATAGGAGAATGACAGGTGCCTTTTAAAGCGTCGCTCCTCAACAGAGACGTGCTGTTCATTTTCGGGAAAGAAATTTTCTGCACTCGTTGCGCGCCATCGCGCTTTACGACTTTGGCCGGAGATTCGGATGAAGATGATCCGAAGGCGATGGCGACGAGGGAAGCGCTGCTGCGGGTAATGCATTTTCGCCGCGGCTTTTGACGAGGAAGATAAACTCGTTATCTAACGATTTGAAATTTTTCAATACGTTATATCATTTTGTAGAATAAAAAATTTTAATTGAACAATGTATTTTGTATTGCACTTATATAGAAGGGGAGCCTCGCGTGTTTGGGGGTCGGCACGATTCGGTTTTTGGAATTAGGGTTGGGACTGGCGGTGACGATTTCTTCCCCAGGCCAGGTGATAGTTTTATTCTGGTAATTAGGTTGAGTAGTTTCGACGATTACGAGAAGCACACGATAGCTTAATTCCGGTCACGAAGTTAATCGAATTCCATCAAGCCAATTTCTTTATCCAATCGCCTGGCGATTACAGTAAGTGTGCAAGTTTTCTTTTGCAAGAAAATTAGTGACTCGAGTTTCCGAGGAAATAAACTAAAAAATAGCAACGGGCAGCTCGGATTACCCGATAAACAATTATAAACATTTAGCAGATCGACTCTTTTATTCAATTTTCGACGATCGACTCGAATTACACAGCGGCAAACAAAGACTTCTCTTTCCCCAACATCCGCAACAGCATCCGTCCATTTTCCCCCGCTGAAAAATGAATCCGCCCCAAAAAAGAGCAGCAGCCAACTCGATTAAAATCAATCCGTATAAAGTGCTGCAGCGTTCGACCTTCGAGCACGTGGACACCCCTCGAATTCGCCTCGAAGTGGAAATGACTCTCGCCGCGATCAACAATAGGGATGGGCGCAACAACAACAACAACAATGGCCCCAGAAGCCGCTATCAAAAATCGAATAAAACCGAGAGCGCGGCCTCTTCGCTCTTCGAATGGCCGCCTTACGGGGAGGCTTCTAAGTGCAGCCTCTTTCAGGGCTCTCGCCGTGTAATGCGTGACTATTGTTGGGGTTACTTCGAGTGCGCCTCGCTGCGGAGCTGCTGCTGCCCGCGAAAAGCGAGGGGGAGGGGGCGCTGATCCGGAAAGCGGCTTTCTTTCATTTACGCCGGGCAACGTCCGCGGATTTTTTTATGGGGGGGTTTCCGGTGGGAGGGAGAATTTTTTGGAGGTGCGACGAGGTGTTATTTGCTGTTTATCTTGATGAGGTCGTTTGTTGCGAAATTGAAAATTGGGAATTGGAATCGTTTTGTTTTATGAGCATTTATTGCTTGGTTTCTGCTTTGAAAAGCAAGCCTTTGACGATAATTAAACCATTTAAATCTTTTGCTTTTTTTCGTTTTCACGTAAAAATAGACACTGTAGAGAGAAAACTATCATTGCTGAAAAATTAAATAAAAATGTGAAAAACTGCAGTTTCAGTAAATTATATAGAATTAGTTGTAAGGTTTACACTTTCTTATTCTCTTGTCAAACTATTTAAATTTATAATTTCACGTGTTTGCATTCCATTCTTTTTTTTTTCTTTAAGAATAAGTATTCACTACAAAGACTTGAGGTATCCTTTTAATCGAATATAAGAGTGACAATGATTATACTTTCGATTACTTGGAAATTCTCAAAGAACTCTTCCATTAAGGGAAAACGAGTCCAATGTGGTTACTGGCAAAATTGAAAGTCTCTTGAATTTACATTTGATTGAAAGGATATCGGAATATTGAGATTATACTTATTCGATGCCGTCGATGCGCTGCGAGGAAAAAATAACCTGTTGCGTTGTTCTCTTCGCTGAAATGAGAAACCGTCATTCGAGAATACAACAATTACAGAATAAGCTATGCGACATTAGAATTCCTTATTTTCCCTGTATTATAAAATGCAACAGAGTATTTTTCTTGCGATGCGATGATTTCTTCCAGGAAGTTTTTGCAGTTTAATCAAAATTGTACGTAATCATTTCTTTTGCTATATATTTACTATAAAATGTTCTTTTACAATTAATAATTTTTCAATCTACTTTCGTTTTTTTTTTCTAAAAATTCAAAAATAAATCCCAGTTTTCTCATTTCCAATCGCAAATCAAACTCTAAACCTCCAAGGAGTGCAGCATCTCTTCACCTCGAGTAACTTCGAAACTTATCCGCCCACCGCGCCCAGAAAAACGCAGGCCCAAAGCGCGCAAAACATTTTCGCGTTCGGCAAACGAGGAATAACGATTTACCGGGGTATTCCCTTCGAAAAGAGCAAGCAAAAAAGAAGGAAAAAAAGAAGTAGAGAGATCGTCCGTGTCTGGAATCCGCAAACTCCTGGAAAACTTGAGGACTCTCCGCGGCCGCCGCTCATTACTATTCATGGGATACCTGAGAAAGTCTCGGTTCTTCATCTATCGGCGCGATGAGAAAATCGTTTTTCGAATTTCCGTGCGGTCGACTGTTTGTCTCCGCGGACGTTAGGAAGCGAGAGGAGTACATGGATCGGCGGAGAACTTTTTGATATTGATAGTGGAGCGGAGTGGGTTTTCTTGAGATGCTTGTTGAGAGGAGAGGAAGAATGGATGACAAAAAGCGGAAAAGTAAGAGTAGGCTAAATGGATGGACATCCCTATCAATGTATATTTGTATGTATATTTTCAAATGAATTTCATTTCTTTTGCTTTATTAAATTAACGATTATAAATTTTAATGATTTAAATTGAAGAATATTGTATTAAAATTTTACTTGATAGAATTCATATATGTCTGAATATTCAGAATTTGGTGCGTTGGATGAATTTTTTGAAAAAAAAATTCTATTATAGAAAATTTATCTCAAAAAATAATATTATAAACCGTTCCATTTCTTCTTAGAAACTTGCAGAAAATTACCACCGCTTGGCAAATAATTTCATTGAAATTTACTCACAACCATCCAAACAAATCCTATTTACGCTTTGACAACCGAGTTAACTTAAATTACTTTTTTTAAGCAGTCGAAAATTGTGAAAGTTGCCCGGTAGAAATTTGCCCCGTTATACTTGCCACTTAGATGTTACGACGTTGTGTTAGGAAACTAATCAGAAACTGCTTGAATTTCCACGCGGTTATTAAACATTAAATTTCTATTATGATCAATATACCGTTCCTTTGTAACATTTCAGTTAAACCGTTTCTGAAATAAGAGAAGAATTTTTCAAAAAATTTTCTTCGCCAAACAAACTTTTTCTAAATTTTCTCGTTACTCGAGCTGAAAACAAGTGGCATTTACATTCTCGCGCATTACATTTTCAGCGCTTTTACTCCATTTTAGGATGATGAAAGTTTTACGCAAGTTTCTTTTTTACAACTTCTCGATGCCGATAGTCCACCTGAATTTTGAGGGGTCCGCTTGAAATATGGAGATATTTTGCAGAAGATTTCTTTACGGGTGAAACCGTAAAACAGCGTCTGCTTCAACAGGAACATTTGTCGCGGTGTCCACATGGACGTTGGCGGTTTATAAAAGTTTTGCGCCAAGATATTTTCGACAAACAGTGGAAAGCTCTCGTGCAAGTTCGGGATTCATACTTTTGCGACAGACGCGAATTGTTTCCTTTTGAAGTTTGCGAAGTCCAGTATATACTAATATTGTTTGGATAGGATCGATGGAGTGTAGTTGCATAGTTTAGAAATTACGTTAATGAGTGTTTGCAAGTTTTGAGGATGTACGTTGACATTTTCCGTAATTATCTAGTTATAATTAGACTAATAATTACTCGCCGTGTAAGTAATTCGATTCGAGTTCTGAAATCAATGATGCGGCAGAAGCATAATCCCATTAGCTGGAAATTTCCTAATATTAGTTTTATTACTCTTCGATAGATTTGAAATTTATTCTGAATGCATTTCGCGAATGAAAGGATCTTAAAATCAATTACATTCTTTATAGCATAAATTATTATCTGAAAAAATGATGTAATTGATCATGAAAATAATGTTTTGATTAATGCTATATTAAAGATAGTAAAATCGAACTTGATTTTGAATGTTTAAAATTGATTTCGACTAAAAATAATAAACGTATTAACAAACGTATGACGTATTTACAGTATGCAAGTAAGATATAACATTAAAGATATTTCAGAATTTTTCTTTGAAAAATATTTTATATAACTTAAAAAAGAAAGATTTATATAACACGTAGGTTTGAATAAAAAATCAAAGATAAAAAAGTTTCGAAGATATTTGATGCCGAAACAACACACCTGGATACCTCTGGCTGTTCCTCGAATTTCACCGATTTATCATTCTCGGCTCTATACATTTTATCTCCCACCGTTTTCCAGGCTCCAGCACGCCGAACGACCGAAAATAATACAACTCTTCAAAAAATTAAAGCAAACAACCGCCGAAAGTATATCGCAATAAAACTAATTAAAATATTCGGCGGCTCGACTAATTACGCAGCGAACAATCCCGTTAAAAAACGTAATTGAATCATGACGGCTCCGTCACGTTGCCAGCATCAGCAGCCAGCGAAATTTGGTTTACGGCCGCTCCCCGCCGACCCGCGGATGAATAAAATATCGCGGTGCGTTGCGCCCTTAATGAATGTTTGATTCTTCGAATTTGCATCGATTTGCACGTTAATTGGGATTCGCGAAGCTGCCGGTGGCGCCGACAATTTATAAGTCAAACTCTCTCCCGCGTCTGACGGGGGTGTAAGTGTCAGGCTGCCCCTATTCCGTTTCTTCGGGTGTCGCGCGACGTCTGAAAATGCTCGTACAAAATTTAGACGATGGCCTGTTTTGCCGGTAAACATAAGACGGGAAACAACGACGCGCAGAGCCGACGTAATTTAAAATTTACATAAGAATACCCGGGCTCTCATTATGAAAATAGAGCGAAAATACTGTACCGCTTGAATTTAAATTGCATTGTTTCATTCGACGAGTGCCTCTGCCTTTTATCAAAATTTACTCCGTCTACTACCGAAATAAATATCACTCCCGGCAACGGACGCTTTCTCCAAATTACCCACAATCTCATCCACCAACGCGATTCGACTTGCTCGTTCCACTAAAAAAAATAAAAAAAAAAAGAAAAAATCCACCACAGCCTTAAAAAAGGGGGACCGCCGCGCTGCAACTTTTTACATCCGTCGGGGCGCGAACGCAAAAATTCATAGTTCAAATTTACGAGCGAGCCAAAATTAAATTTCGAAAGGGAACGCGCCGCGCAATTTTCGGAAAAGCAGGCGCGTGTACGCGTAAAAAAGTAAGAAAAATAAATAAAATCCCATATCGCAATTCCGCGAGGACGACGCAGCAGTCGGAGATCAAAGTCGCCGAAAGTATCGCCGGGGAGAGCGAACAAATTCCATCTCTCGAATCGATCATCACGTTCGCGCTATAAGAAAAGCCTGCCAGAGGCGATATCCCCCGGCCTTTGGGTATGAGCACGATCCGATCGATCTTAACTCGGCGTCCATCCCCCACCGGAATGCGGGCTGCGTCGTGTTCCGGGAAAACTATCGCATATCGCCGGGACGAGGCGATCGCGGAAACAGGGTGGGAAATATATTTTAAGATGTATTGCGTGATAGATCGGGGCGAATCTTTCTTCTGGACAATCTTGGGGAAAACTTGCGGTTTATGTCGGGGAAATGCGTGGCGTTTCTTGAGGGTATTGTTTAAGAAACATGGGATTGGGTTTGGCGAGATTGGCGCACGTTTTCGAAATTGTAATCGGCAGTAAAGTTTGTCCGAAATTAAGATTTGCGGATTGGTTGAGAGATAGAGATTTCAAATTTCTACAATAGAAGGTTTTTTTTTTAATAGAAATAATGGAAGAAAGAAAGTGTCTCTTAGATTTACGATGTAAGAGGGAAGTGAAAAGAATTCTTGGTGATCGCGTTTCATACTTCCTCATACCGACTTTCATTACTTATTTATTTTCTTGAGAATCCATTTATCAAAGAGGCCATTAATAAATAAATACTAATGTTACAAAACTTAGTATTATAAAATTGTCGAGACGATGTATCAATAATTCAAATACCTTCATCGCGCTGAGAAACTTGAATCTGTATTTTAAATTCTTCTTCTCCATTAATATTTAAGTTCACTTAATCATACTTAGAGATTATTGCCTTCAAGTTGCTTTGCAGCTGCAAAAACTTACAATGTAAGCAATTCAATCCCACGACCCTTACTCCAGAGCCACATTGGACACTAATAATAACAGTACATCCCGGCAGTATGACCGCATTATCCACTCCAAATTACACTCTTCCCGCATAAATCCCCGCCTAAATCCCACTCAACGTCGCGAAAACAAACAAACTTCCCGGGCCGCGTATGCACTTCCTCCCCGAATCTCGCTTATTCCCCGATAACGGCGCTTATATTTTCACCAAAATCAGGACATTAGCGCTCGCCGGTAATCCGGCCTTTAGTCTGAAAGATGGCCCGAACGTCGAGTCCTTTCGGTTCCCTCTCGCACTACAGGAGGTTAAACATTCCGTCCGACCTGCTTTTTCCATCTGCCGTTGAGAGAAGGAAGCCCCTTTTTCGTTCATCCATTATTACGCGCTTGCTTGCTTTTTGTTCGGGCCCTCGTCGAGCAAGAAGCGGCAATGTCCGTCGCTTTGCTCTTTTTTCGGAGCTCTCTCGCTCTTCCACTTCTGCTCGGGGGGAAAGGGCGGAGTCGACAAGAGTGCGATTTGCGAAATTTCGCCTGCTTCTTTGCGACTGATATGTAGGACGGTGATTAGAGGAACTTCAAAGGCGGACGATTTGTAAAGGAGTGTTTTTTTTTTTTTTTTTTTTTTTTTTGACACACGGTTTTTCGCGTTTTTAATCATGCAGAAGGGATGCTTGCAAAAGCTTTTCGTGCTGCCACTTGGTCATCTTTTATTTATACTGAAATTTATACAGCTCATTTGCGGAAAAACAAATGCTATCTTTTTCCCGTAAATTGTAAATCGCGCATTCGAGGTCGTAAAAATAAAATTAATTTTTGCGAATAACGTAGACGAGGATATGAAAAGATAATCAAAGAAGCTTCTTTGCTTTTAATCTTATTTAAATCAATACTTGAAGAAAATAAACATATTTAGAAATCGTAAAAGCATCAATGAATTATTTATTATTAACCCGAAAGTGGCAATCTTAAAACACTGTACGCCCATAAATTTTCATCATAATAAAATGAAAATTAGGTGAATATCCAATGAAGCTCCACGATTAGCACGACGCGTTGGGACGCTATTTGACGTTCCGTCATTATTCAGTTGCAGTCCGCCCCCGTCGCGTTTCGCATTGAACATTTAAATATTCAAGCAGCGTGTAACGAGGCGCGAATATCCCAGCGAAACTGTAACGCGACGCGGAGCGCGTTTCCGCTCTTATTCGGTTTTTAATTAAACGAAAAAAGATTGCGCGATTTCGCAGCCTCCGTTAAAAGCTCCCTCGTTTTCAAAAGCCAAATCCCCTCCCTCGAACGAAGCTTTTTCATAAATTTTTACTTGGATTCATCGGAATGTGATACGCGGCACGAACGTCAATTTTCAGTTTAATGTAAGTTTAATGCGGAAATATGTGCATCGCGGGGGGGAACAGATTTTTACATTATTGGGTGCTGGAAAAAAGGTATATTGAAATTTGTTTTCAAGTGCGCATTTATTTTAAATTTTAAATTAAAACGAAACATCAGATTTGCGCGGATTTGGCTGCAGTTTCGATATGCGAATGGGGAACGCTGATATTCTTCTGTTATTTTATTATTATCATGCAAATAATGATTTTATTCTTAAAACATTTATTGTTATCTGTGATTTTATTGATATTGGATGAATTTACGTCAAATATTGAATGCACGTTATTTTGGAAACGTTTTTTATATATACCTTTTGAAAACTTCAATAAATATTTCCATGAAATCGTTCGAAGCATACGTTTTTTTTTATTGTTTGTTTAAAAAAGGACGAAAAACAGACAGTTTCGTACTATTTTAATTTCCGAGAAAGATTTTCCTTATATTGTGAATTTAAAATAATTGGAATTCATCCAGTAGAAAAAGCTTGACATGGACAGACAGAAGAAGATAGAAACTTTTATTCTAAGAACTTTTAATATGAGCGATTTATTAGAATTAAGATATTCTTTTGTATATTTTAATACAACAAACACATTTTTATGTACTTTCAAAATATTTTGCTTCGATTTCTTGTAATTATTGAATAAATTAAAAAACTAATTTACTAAAATTATCTAGTTCTCAAACATTTCCTACAATAATTATGAATATCATTCCCCTTTGAATTTTTAATAAAAAGCACATTCAACGCCCACAAATAAATCAAATTAACCACAAAGCTCATTCCAGAGAAACACAATTCGCATACATTAAACCACATATTAATAATAATATCCCCTTTTTAAAAAAAAACCGGGTCATTTTTCAATAGCATTAACCTCTCGCCAGACAGCGTATACGAAATTCCATCTGCTGTAAGACCGGAAAAGGAACGCCGCCAATCCGTTCATTTTCCACTCGTTTTCAGCTGCATTTCTCGACTGTCTCTTTGTATTTACGACGTCGTCGACATAAACATTTGCCGAGTGTATACGCTCCTCTTTCGTATAATAAACGAGAATATTTCACTTTTAAATTAAAGCCCGGAGCTCCGATAAATGCCCGACTCCGCGCTTGTACTCTTTCAATAAATGGGTAATCGAGTCTTTGTCGCGGGGCGAGAATTGCGGGGATACATAAGTAGAGGTATATCGCGCGAGATTTCGCCGTGTTTGCCGGAGTGCGGGAATTAAAAGCTTGGGGATTCGTGCACCGGAGTGAGCCCTACTGTTTATCGCCGTGTAATTTTGTAAAAAGATGTGCGGTTGGATGAAGTCCTTCCGTTGTGTTGTAAGTTCCGTGGAAGGGAGATAAGAATGGTAGTACTTAAAGTGTTTGACTTGACGCTCGGTTAATTGAAGGTTTTAAAGAATTTTCAGACGTTACATTTGGGCGATTTAAAAATGAATTTTCTTTAAAAAATGATTCATGCAGTCATAAATTTTATTATTACACTTGGAAAAATTTAAATTTGTCATTGGCATAAGCTCGAAATATCTGTTACGCAATCGCCGGTTACAGCAGGTTTTTACATTTTACAATAATTTACGTGCGATTTTTAACAAAATATATGTCATAATTATTTTCCATAAATTATTTTACGAAACTCAATGACCTCGCAAATCGTAGATTCTGATTTCAGATTATACTTTAAAATGTCCCGGTCGAAAGCGTAGAGTACTTAAAATAAATTATTCGATATCTAAATAGATCTCTAATTGAGTCATCCATTCTCACATTTCTTGAAAAACTAATTTCTTTATTTTCTTTTCTTTTCTTTAAATAACAATTTTAATTTCTAAAAAAAAGACACTTCTCATTTCAGAAAAATTTCCTAAAAAAAAAAAAAAAAAAAAATGTATTTACAATTATTACAGGGTCGAAACCCTTTGTCCGAACCCCTAAGCGAGCATTTCCTCAAGAATAGGCCAACGACCAATCACCATATATTTTCCCTCTGATCACCTCTCAAAAACGACGGTCCGCAGACGTACACCGACAGCTTCTCGTATACCGACTATCCCAGACATTACAAGCCACAACGGCGCTCGTAAAGAATCGCCGGGCAAGAAAGTAGATCGGACCCCGGCGGTTATGGAACGACTCCCGGATGAGCTTTCGATGATCGCGAGGACCTTTTGAGAATCTCTCGTCCCTCCGAGTAATCTTGATGAAGCAGGCCTCGCCTTGGTTTCACCTCGGCTGCGGGTAGGAACTAGATTATCGGAGGAGGGGTTAAGGATGGAGATGAGATTATTTGGGTGGAGGAGGCTTCCAGTATATTAATATTCAGCGAGTTAATCATTGAAATTTTTTTAAACGTGTTGCAGGCTGATATTTTTCTAAAATATATTTTGTTGAGGGTGTCGTTGAGTTGGTTACTTAAAATCTACTATACATCTAATATACATTTTATTTTTCCATTTCAGGGTGAATTGGCCATTTTCCAAAAATAGTTTGAATTTCTTCAGGAATATAAAAATAATTAAATAAACGATAATACTACTCTTCTTTAGCCGTCAACGATTTAGACACGCAAAAACTGACTTCTTTTTTATTCTAAAAACTTTCGTCAAAGCCAAGTCGAAAAGGCAAACAAAAGGTATACGCGTGGCGCCATTCTCCGAATGACTTATGAAAGTTGGAGGGAAAATACGGCATCCTTGGGACAAATAAGGGTACTCAAGGCGCCCCGTGCCTCCTCACGAATTATTTTCTTTGTTCTCGGCCTTATGGACTGGACGGAGAGGTGGCTTTTATTTGCTCGGAAACCCGGAATTAAGGTATTAGTTTGCCGCGGCCTGCAATTTGAATATTAGCCAGTTTTGTTAAGCTATTGCATTTATTCAGAATTTATTCTAATATTCTGGCCTGAATCCTTCGATTGCTTCTGCAATGGAGTGGTAGAACAAGCTTAAAGTATTTATACGTAATTTATAAAATGTTAAATAGTACACTGATAGAAGAAATGTAGTAAAAATTACAAATGATCTTGTAAAAATTACCATGCTGTCTAGTAAAGCCACCACTGTCAAAACCCAAAGAATTACTATACTTTATAAGAAATTTTACTATACTGTTTGATAAATTTTCCTATAAAGTATGGTAATTTTTTTGGTTTTGAGAGTCTGTGCTGGCCTTACAAGGCAGTATGGCAATTTTTACTAAACTTTTCTCTCAGTGTATCAAAAAACACAAAGATAAAAAAACGGTACATAAATAAGAAAATAAGCCTATTTCCACACCACAATAGTAAAATAAACAGAAAATCGAGATACCTCGATCTGTATTCGTGACCGCAAACTGGCCAAACCCGTTGAACAATCAAAGGACTTACAAGCCAGACGAGAAAATATTTCACTTAACCGTCGCGCGCCCCTGGAAACTTGTTGACTTCCAGCCAATTGAACCAGGCGAGAGCCCAAGTTCGAAACTTGTTCGATGTGCCGAGGCAACGGGCCACGACGCCAACGAAATCCTCGGGAGAGATTCCTTCGAGGCTCTCTGCCCGTTAGTTCCGGAATCGGATACAAAAAGGGCATGTACATCTCTAACCACCGTGTAAATGGCCTGGGAGGATAGACGATTCGAAAGTGGCCCCGGCAATTGCGTTGATTGAATAATCAGGATTCTACCGTAAGTGTAATTTTATTTTATTTTGTAGCAGAGAAACTTTTTTAATCCAAGTGAAAATAGTCTTTTTTTTATTTTGATTCTTTTATTTTTATTTAATAAATTTTGCTTCCTCCTAGTTGACACTGCCTTAATATATTTCATATTTTAACTATATTACTATAAATTAGTTAGGAGGAAGCCAAGTGCCAATGCATTGGCAGCGGTTTTTTTCATTAATAAATTTTACTTTATTAAATATATATGCAAATAAAAAAAACGTACAGATCGCCACAGACCCGCGTTTCTTTTCTCTAAATTTATTCGCCTCTAACAGCTATAAATTTTCGAAATTTGCCGGGAAGGCGTAACGGCATTTTTAACGACGCGAATCCCGAAGGCAGCAAAATCGCAAAACCACCCAGCATTTATTAAATTCGACTAAAACATTCTTAACGACTCGAGCAATGTCTTATATCATATTAATGGAAATCCGCTAAGATGAGCGCGTCGAAAGAAACTTTATTCCGCGCTTTAGAACAGATTTGCCGATGATAAATTGTCGGCTATATATTTTTTTGCGGACAAATAGGCTGGAATCCCATTAAGGAGGTGGGCATATATATAGCATTACTTTTTACGTAGTAAAGAGTCAAGTTTTTCGTTTTCTTTAAAAAGATTTCAAGACATGTATATTGGTCTGGAAAAGCTGTTAATTTATAATTAATTAGAAGAGATCGTTGACTTTTTTTCATGAAATTTTAATTCATCTCATAAATTGAGAATTTGTGTTCTGTTCTGCTGCAAAGAGAATTTTGAAAAAAAAAACCTCCTGTGTCGTATTCGTTAATTATGAAAGTATGGTGGGAGTATTTCACTCGTTTGCGATGTGCATATACAAATTACGTAGCATAAAGCGAAAACTCATGAATTCTCATTAAATTGAAAGATGTCAAGATATATCGTTCTCATGCTTTTTCGAAATTACAAATTACGCAAATTTCTTTCGGAACTTTTTTCGTTGAAATAATTGTACGCTTTGGTTTCTCAATTAAAGTTCTTTTAAAAAAATCTCCATTATTTTATTTTTGTAAAAATAATAGAAGAAGTATCTTTAACATTATTCGGTTTGGAAAAAGTTGCATGGCTCTTTTTACCAGTTTTTGCAGTGTTTACTAAAGCGTTTTTATTACACTTTTTGCAAGGCTATTAATATTTTGTTTCTCTTAGCTTTTTTTTTAAAACGAGAAAAAATGACTTTTCAACCTGGGAAAGAAAACATATTTCGAAAAATTTTTAGTCCTCTAATTGAACAAAACCAATAAACCTGCAAAATGCATTTCTACACTGAGTGAAATGGTATATTAAAATTTATTATATAATATGTATTAATTTTTACTAATAATTTTACTATTAATTTTTACTTTTCATTTTTATAAAATATTAAAAATAAATACATATATATATTAAATTTTACTAGAAAAAATAGTAATTTTTCTCATCTGTCAAGTATGTCCCACCGTTACTATATAAATAGTAATTTTTAATATAAATTTCTCTCAGTGTACGAAAGTCAAAAAATGAAAATACTCAAATGCAGTCGCAAAAAAATAATCAACCCCCCGTACGCAAGAACTATCCATTACTCGTCACTCAAACGCATCAGTCGCAAAAAATGACCGACCCCCATAAGCAAGAGCTATCCATTGGCAGAGGAATTGCGAACAATAAAAATTAATCCGCTTACCGATGAAAAAAAAAAAAAAAAATTAGAAAACACGGAGCGACTACTTTGACCGAAGGTAATCCCGGCTTTAAAAGAAGTTGATCCCCGGCCGGGTGAATGTCGCGTTTAATCTCGGGGTGGCAAGGTGGCGCAAAAAAATGCTCCGCGCGAGACTCGTCCCTTCGTCGCCTTTGTTTCTGGCTTTGTGCCGTCTTTTGTCGGCCGCGGCGAACTTTTAGCGGCTTTTCTCGGCTGTAATTGTTTCTGGAAGTTATTACAACTATGGCGGTAAAGCCGTCGTTTCTTATTTTAGGGTTCTATTTTTGGGTTTTACAGCCTTTTTGGATAACTGAAAGCGTATCTGACTCTTTTACGGGTTATTTTGGGGGGTTTTAAAGCCTTTTGTTAATGAAAAGTAATATTGGTATTAAAGGGGTTGTACAAAAATGGAAGTAGCCGATGAAAAATGTTTTTTATAAGTATGCTTTTGTTATGAGTGTATTAAAAAAACATTTGCAGTACTTTGCGTGGATATAAAATTATTTTATCGAAAATTTTATTTGGACAGATTCTTATTCCTACTTTTTAAGCCTTTTAAGTATAATACTTTATAATTTATAACAAAATAAAGTTTCTAGTTTTTCAAAATGTTAAATTCGGCATAGCCATAATGTTTAATAAAATGATAATTGACTGTTAAAATTCATTTATGTAGCATAAGATTGCAATATTGTAAATATTCCTTAAAATCTCTCGAAAACTTTCCTGCACTTTCAGAACTTCAGCTCCAACCTTTTTGGCCGTTAAATTTCGCTAATTAAACTCGGCCGGCATGCAAATACTGGGAAAAAAAGAGCTCCCGTTAAAGCTCCTAATTAACAATAATACTCGCCAACTAAATTCTTCCCTCATTCATGCAAATAGTCTACCAATTTATTTTTTTCCCCCTCGGCTCCGCGCCGTCCAACGACACTTTTTTCCCTCCGTCCTCCGCCGTTTATTTTCTCCGCCGCTGTTCATTAACCCCACCCCCCTGCCCTTTATTTGCCGTCCCTGCAGTGGTTTTCATGTTTATTTATCCCGGGCATTACGTCCAGGACCTTCTTGCATTTCCCGTTCGCGTTTATATTTCCGTCTGCGAGCCCGGCTCGGGGCGCGCATTTTATCTCCCGGATGTCAGCCGAACCTGGCACTTATGCCGCGCGCTAAGAACGATCTCGCGAAACGCGTCGGGAGTTTTTTTCTCGTCCGAGTTCGGGGGTAATTCGGAAAGAAAAAACTTTGGAGCTGCGCCAGAATTGATTTAAGTGGCGTTGTAAAAAGAAAATTTGAGGTGATGCGTTTTATATATGCGTCGGACTGCGAGCGATTGATCGAAGGAAGTCAAGAAAGAGGTTTGAAGGTATTCGTAGTTGCAAAAATTATTAGTCATGTTTCCAAGATTAATTATTATTTACATAATTAGTAGCAAAAAGTTTGTAAAAAATACAAATGTTACGTAGCGAGCGCGCTACGTATGACATTTTTAGTTTTTACAAATTAGCGAAATAAGAGATACTTGTAAGTGGGGAAGGAAGTGACTTCCTTTCCCACGAATAAGAAAAATTCAGTCCGCTGAGCTTGCGTCTTTCTTCGAGCGCGAGCTCAGGCGGCAGCGAAATCCAGGATATAAAAAACGTAGCAACGCGGCGGACTGAAGCAGTATTTTCCAGACCTTTGTGAGAGAGCCAGTCGCTAAGTATTTCAATGAAAAAGTATCGTTTTCAAAAATTATAATTTATATTATTCCCTCATCATTCCTAGCACCCATTTTGTACCATCCTCACTCCATCTCGACAAATTAAGGGTATTGCTAATAGGCAGGAGCGCCTATCTTCGAACACCGCGTCTGCACCGCTGACATTCACGCTGCGACGAGGAGACAAACACCCAACCACGGCCCGCGTAAACTACGCAGAGAGTGACCGGGACGTAACACAAAATAATAACCCTTGGAAGAAGAAGCTCCACGACTACTGAAGAAGCTAGAAGTCTTAATCTCGTTCTTAATCCGAAGAGAGCCATAATCGAACGCGCCGACTCTTACTTAGAATATAAAATTTGTAATTTCTGCGAAATTAAGGGCGCCTCGTTAATTTTCGTGCTACTCCTCCGCGGGTTCTTGGCATAATTGTACGAAGCTCTTGGGGAAATCAGGTGGCTCAATTTAGTGGTCTTAAAGCAAATGCGAAGCGTTTTCAAAAGTGCGAAATCAGAACAATACAATTATTTACCGGAGAATATAAAAAATTAACTACTCGTACAGAATTTTCAAAAATGTCCAAAGTTTTCCATTTAATTCTGTTCCCTCGAAAAAAAAAAAAAAAAATCTAAAATCTAGAAATAAAAACCTATTCTCCGCAAAACAAATGCTTTCCACGCGAAACATCGAAATTTGTTCGATGTCGGGATTAAAAACTCATTCGGTTCGGAGGTCCGTTGACGGGAATTTCTAACGCTCCCTTCGACGAAATCAAATTGGCCGAACTGCGGGTCCAATTGGGAAAGCAGCCACCCTCGTCGAACTGCCCGTCGAACGTTTTGCCAGTCTCATCAATCTTCGTCGTACGTTAAAACCACTTGTATGTGCGAACTTGAGCAGGCCAGCCAGTATTTGGAACGAGGATCTTTTTGCACTAAGCAGCTAAGCCCGAAAACGTTTGCGGATTATAGGTTTGCTCACAGTTTTTTTCTTCTTGTACTTGTTTATTTTATTATTTTTTTTACCACCGATTACGTAGAAAATAAAGAAAGGTAAATGTTTAATTTTATTTATTGCTTTCTTTTATTTCGGGTTCTGTCTCGATTAAAGTCTGAGCAGATAAATGAATTAAAAACAAGACTTGAATTTTAAAATAATTTAATCATTTATTTCTAATGTTTCGTATAATAAAATCATACTAATATAGCTTAAAATTAAAACTTGAATTTCATAGTACATTTCAAGCTTCGAAAATGCTTCAATACTAATTAAGTCGACAAAATAAATTACAAATATACGGAAAACTATAAAGTAAACGTAATTTGTCAAGTGCAAAAATCGAAACATTTTATGTACAATGTTTTAAGTAAATAATAAATAATTTTTTTTACTATATTTTATAAATAAATTATTATACAATCGTCAACAATGGTACCACACGTTGAGAGCACTGGTTCTCGTCCGATCACCAAAGTTAATCAGCGTTGGGTGCGGTTAAAGTACTTGGGTGGATGACCGCTTGGGAATCCCGCGTATTGTTGACATTATTTTTACCATCGGCTGGGGCACACTTATAATAGGCTGCTGGACTGACCCCTGAACAGGACCCCCTCAAAAAAAAGATGTTTTTACGTATATGAAAGCTCTGCGACTTTCCAATTCTGATTTTCAATTCTTTGTAATTCTTATTCAACTAAGATTTTCTCCAGGGAAACGCCCAGAAAAACGGTTGAGCTCCTTACGTCCTCTTACCCGACTCGCAAAGTAAAAAAAAAAAGAAAATCGATCCCGAAGTAAATGTAAAAAAGGAGCTGCTAAGCGCGGCAGTAAAATGGCGCCGGGCATCAATTAGCAGCAACGGTTACCGCCGATTTACACTCGTGTTTGATTAATGCCAAAGATGAAAATAGCTTTAAAAGCTCTTTGGAATATCGAAGGAACTTTGCATTTGTACTAAATTCATTCAAATGATAATTCCGTTTCTTGTCTGGGCGCTTATGCAGGTCCTTTTTCAGTATACGAATTTAAATAGTTTACTTGGGAATTTTGCAGGAAGTGTTTTATCATAATATTCAAGTATTTTAAAGTATTTATTTTCTATTATTTTGTTTAATTAAAATTAATTTAACATCGACTTTTTAATTTTTAAATTTACAATGGAATTTTATTGACAAAAGTGTAATTTAATCTGTGAAAACTATTAAAATAATTATGAGTCAAACGAGTTTCTGTAATAAATAAAATTTCACTTTTCGTTTTAAAAGCATACTCGTGGTAAATATTGAATAAAATATTATATTTAAGAACAATTTTCAAATTAGAGTGTCTGCATATATAAAATGATATTGCACGGCATAAATATACATAATTGAACCTCGTTACTCTGGTTATAATAAAAGTAGAAGCAAAATTTTTCCCAAAATCCAATTTGGAATAAAAATTTGGGATAACGTAAATTGCATAAAGTAGTTTGCAGAAAGAGATTTTTTTCTCTGGGGCTGTGTTTAAATTTATATTCAATAACAGGAGGAAATTGGACGGATTCTCTTGGAATTTTCTATTAGGAGAGGAATTTCTTAATTCTTTAGATAATCTTCGTTTATTAAATGATTAAAAATAAAGTGATATTATTTCAAATATTTTTATGAAATAATTACAATATTTTAAACTTTTCAAAGATTGAACATGCCAACAGCTGTAGAATCTGCATTCTAAAATGCCGTCCGAAACTTCTATGTATAATTTAATTAGTTTTCAAATGTGTACTATAAAATAATGAATTTTCTTTCTAATGAGATTTTAATTATGATACTGCCTTTCACTTAATATTTTGAAATTTTCAACTAAATTCACAGTCATTACTTTCCTGCCCTCCCACCTAAAGAAAGTATTAACGAAAGGAGTTTCCCACTCCAACTCCATTCGCAATGATTTCGAAAATAATTCTAACTCCTCCAAGCCATCGAGCGAACTCTAACAGGTCCCAAATGGTCAGTCGGACAATTGCCACTTCGTCAAGCCCGAGCGCGAGTCCTCGAGACTCTCCATCTCTGGAGTTTTCGGCGAACGTCGAGAGTGGACTTGAAAAACGCAAACAAGCGGGAAACGAGGAATTCGCCCCCGGAGTGCAGTTCGCCTCGCGACGCTTCCGCAATTACCGAAAAATTGTCGCTCGCGGGCAGTTTTTCAGACGGCCGCGCCGAATTGATAGCCGTTGTTTACTTTGCTTTTTTTTCGATCGTTGCTCGTGCCGATCGATGGCTTTGGAAATGGAGTTTCGCTGATCGAGACTTCGAATCAGGAATTTGGGGGCTCGATTGGAGCGGTGAATTATTATGCTGAACTTGGAGAGGACGCTTTTGAGATAATTAAAATCTTTTCCGAGATAATGTGGGATTAGGGAAATCGGTTAGGTCCGTAAAATGAATATATTATTGACTTTAAATAATCATTTGTCAAGCATTTTTTAAAACTAAATCGATAGAATTTATATTAATATGCAGTTAATATAGGGTTAAAAAAGAGTAATATAGTTAGTAATTTAAATTTTTTTTTATTTTATAGGAAGAGTCATTATTGGCAGTTCTGCAAAACCTATTTTTTAATAGACGATTCTATTCTAAAAGATCTTTGATAAACTCAAATAGAATATTAAAATTATACCCCGAAGCTTGATTTAATAATTTACATTAAAAATATGATGCAACGTTTTTTTAACTAATGAAAAACTAATGAAAAATTTAATATACTTTTTATTTTTATTACATCCGCGCATATAAATTCGTTTTAAATCGTGACGCGCGGAGATTCTCGTTTTGAATCTCGCGCGCCTCCGCAAGCTTCAGTCGCGCGCCGCGCACGCGCCACGGGGATAGCGCCGGCGGCGATACGAAGAGCGGGAGATAGTGGGAAGGATCTAGGAAGGGACAGATCGATTTAGGACACTTATCGAGGCGGGTTGAAAGAAAGGAGTGAGAAGGAACTTGAGGAAAGTGAGCGAAGGAGGGCGAGACGAAGGTCGGGGACGAAAGAAAGAGTAGAAGAGGGAAAGAGTGAGTGGACAGGACGTGACAGAAGAAAAGTGCAAGCGACTGTAAAAAAGGAACGGGTGACAATCGGCGAGGAGAGAGGCGCGGCCATTGTTGCTGCACGTTATTCGTGTCGACGCTCTGTTATTTCTCACATCTGTACATTTGGAGTCGCCCGTAACGTAAGTAATCTGTATTTTTGTAGGGTCCACGCGTGGGTGTGGCGTTGTGGCGAGCGAGACAGCCGGACGGTGGTTCGATCCTCTCGGCTTCTCTCGCACTAACCGGCTCGGCTGCGACGTCGAGCACCGCACCGACTCGTGCTTGTTTTTTGTGCGTCGGTGCACCCGCGAGAGCGTCTTACTAGCTTTGTCTCGCCGAGACTCGAGTTTCCGTGATAAGTGGCCGTGTCGAAGCGGTCACCTTGAAGTGCGCGAGTGCGGCAGGAGCACGCGTGCACTACTCGCGTATTCTATTGTAATTCCTTTTGTCATAAATTTTTAATTCGCGAAATAGTTGGGAGCTGCTAAGAGGGGGCGATAACGGCGAGTTTTCCCCGCGAATATTAGAAGGCGAGAAAAGTGCGGAATTAATTTTATTAATACCATTTTGTTTAATAACGATTTAAATCGCAATTTCTTAAAAACTTGCACTTTTTCGCTCAAGAACACGTGTACTGGCTTGTTAATAAACAGCTGTAGAAGTGAGCATTGTTTTCGAACATATACTACGCCGAGGAAATTCCGCGCCTTGAATTTCCTCAAAATAAATTTTTTTCGTCTTATAATATAAAATTATCGCTTTCGGAGCCTTTCGCAACGAGTGCGCGCGGTTATGATGGTACGGGGGATTCTCGATCCCCCCGCACCGTTATCCCTGCAAAAGTCTAATCCCTGATTTTCCTTTTCCTTTCCTTTAGGAGCCAATTATGAAAAAGGTAAACCTGGAAGTTCTACTTACGGAGGTGTTGGATAGAGCGTTCGGCCCAGACGCCGTTCGCTTCTTCCGTGCCGCGTAGACCGTCGCGCCCGGAGCGCAGCGCAGCCAGCTCGCCAAAGGGGTGCAGACGAGGCCAGCTGCACCGTCCACCGTAGACGATCCAACGGGGATGGCACTCGACGAGGTCGACGAGGAAGGATCGGCCGAGTCGTCTCCGTCGGACAGCGAGGAGTCATCCGACGATGCAGCGGAAGAGCCGACGATGCCGAGGGAGCCGATGCTGATTTTCGAGAGACAATTCGCCAGGGCCATGGCTCAGTTCGACGAGGCCTTCGCCTCTCTGGACAGGTTCTACAAGGACATGTTCGCGTTCCTAGATAATAACAGCCCGATAGCAAAGGACAGCTTGTATCATATCCTCATCCAAACTCAGTCGATGCAAGCCGGCTTCGAGGCGTTCAAGGAGGCGTCGACGTGCGTAATGCTTGACCGCTGCTTAGAAGTCGAACGCCAGAAGAGCCTGTTGGAGGAGCAGCGCCTCCGACTGCAGACCCGCTTCAAGCGGATGCGGCGGGAATAGAGCTCAGTCCCTATAGTGGGAGCGATTCGTAATTCTTTTGAGCTTCCTTTCGTCATCGGAGAGAATAAACCGCTAATTTTTTCTATCATCTCTTCGCGTCTCATTTTATTGCTGCGCCCTAACCTACCTGCAATGGCCCCGGATACCGCCACTCTCCGCTGAGATACGATCGTATATCCATTAGCTGAGCAGCCGAGCCCGGCAACGGGAGGCCGGCGGGGTGCGTAGTGTCGAGCACTATACGCACATCACATCCAACGCACAATCGAGTGAGGTCTCTTGCGTTGTAACGGGCCGCGGCGATTCGATCGTGGTGCGCGTCGAAAAGGGATATTATATTCGTGCGCAAAACCTGTCTTCGTTAAAAAATATAGGAAAAAGAAATTGTTCACTGTGGAAGCGATTTCAATATTTTTCATCTATAAATATTATTTGCTGTCGAAATACGAATGTATTTTTTATTTTTATTTATTTTATTTTATTTTAAATCTATTATTAACTTTTATCATGAAAATTTAGCCAGATTTTAAGTCAGTTCAACCTTAACTTAAGTAAGTTCAGCCTTAATGTACTTATCTCCTCAAAAACTTTTTTCAACATTTTACTTAAAAGGTAAAATTCTTGTGTAATTAAGCACTTTAACAGACACCCTTTTCAGAAGCTAAAATATGCACGAAAATTGAGCTTCACATTTTCTTTAAAAAGCCAGGCATAAAAAGCCCAGCGGGCGATAAATTTCTCAAAATAGCCATTCACCCGAGCCTAAATGCAGAGCATTTTAATTCAGCCGCGAGTCAACAGAAAAAGTTCGCAGCGCGTGCCTTTCCCACAATCTCGCGTGTCTCCCAGCCTTTCTTCTTCCTCTTTAAAATATCTCATCTCCTTCGGCGCCGACACACATACAGCGCCGCATGCTTAAATTATAACCTCGGCGTAATCCCTTTCAGCGGAAAAGTGCCCGCCGCCTTGTTATACGTACAGCCGACGCTTCATTAGAACGGCGCATTTGAATTTTAAATTTCGCCTTTTATCGAAATGAATTTACGGCCGCCGCGCGCAGCGCCGCTTTTAATTCGCCGGAGTGTTTTTGTGCGCGAGAAGGGAATTTTTCGGGCGAGAGAGAAAGAGGCCCGCTTTTGTATTTCATCGTTTGTGCGCGACTTTTACGCTGCGCGACGACCGAGGCGAATGAAATCTACTTACCGGCAAGTCGAACGTATGTAGGACGTACGGATGGAAATTTATCGGGGCGTCCCGAAAAACCGTTACTTCCACCGACGTCAAGACGTTTCTCTTTATTGGGGATACCGAAGGGGTTGTAAAAGTTTTTACTGCAGAGTCGAGCTCAAGCTTGTTCGATCTTTGGGTGGTCGATTTGAATTTGTACGATTTAGAAATGCGTACTGTGCATAATTAGCTATCAGAGAACAGGACGTTTTTCCGAATGTAAATAGACATTATATTGTTTAGTTAATCTAGGTTATATTAGTATTTTAAATTTAAAATATTAAGAATAATAATGAACATCTCGATCCTTCTACCAACAATTTTCAGTTTTAAGAAAGAATTTCTACAAAAATTATGAACTCTTTATACAAATGAAGCCATCCATCCAATAAGCCGATTAATTGCAGTTATAGGTAAGAAAGCTTCGAATTTAAAATTTCATGGGAGCTACTGTATAATAAACTAAGGTTTAAATTTTCAACAAATGTAAAAGTCATTCCAGCTATTTATCCAAAAGGTAAGCCTGAAAATACCGCAATAAAACTTTCATCAAGTTCGAACAATAGTCGAGCGCTGCTCGCAAGAAGCATATCACAACCTGTTCGTGAATAAATCAGCGTCGCTAAAAGAACGAACGGCCCGGAAAGCGCGACGCTTAGTATATTTTTAATTAAGGGAAGCGTCCAGCTTTCGGTTCCGATCAATATATGCATTTATTGGAGAAGTCCTGCGTTCTTTTATCGCGGTTTTTCGAAAATTCGGCTTTCGCTGATTTCAGAGGGGGTTTTAACGCCGCTCCGCTCTGTATGTTTGCGAAATAAACCGGCTGGATCGCGAGAAAGTTTGCAGCTGAATTTTACCGGTGCCGAGAGCAGTAAGAATGCAGTTACCTTTGATCAAAGTTTACGAGTCTCAGCAAGAGGAAGTTACGCGAAGAATTTAAGGTTATAAGTATTTATACCGAGTTATGCAAAGTCTCTTCAAAAATGTATGTTATTCGCCTCTTCCGAGCTTCAATTTTACCTTTTGCTCGTGTCGTCGATCAATTACCAACAAATTTTCTAACGCCGAGTCATTAGAATAAAATATGCAGAATATAAATTTAGCAAAATCTACTCTCTGCCATCTCTCTTCTTGGTACGCCTGAAACCAAAGCTGAAATAATAATAAATTACGCCGAAAGCAGCAATAAAATTATCGGCGCCGGTAAGCTCGGCGAAAACTAAAGCCCGCCCATAAATATTCAAATCCTAGACGCGTTCGACTTTCGCTCCGCGCGGAAAAATCCGCTCGGCACCTCGAGCGTATATACATTTGCTTAAAGCCACTCTTAGCACGATAGCCGACGGCGGTGTGTTTACTCCAGCCGGCATAGAATTCTGCGCATTTTTCTTCGTCCCGGCGGGCGAGTCTTGTAAGTGCAGCTGCACGAGATCCGGGAAAAAAGGGTATCCAACGGCAACGATGCAGCGTTTGTATCAGAAGTAATTCACCCGCCGGGAGGCTTATTTAAGGCTTCGATAAAGAGA
>UCOL01001761.1:0-32411 GCA_900474335.1 Ormyrus nitidulus
GTTCCTGACACCTTAAAATACAATTATAACCTATTTTTCGAACAACTCCAAAAATTACTATCACAATGCTTCCTCTAGGAGGAAGCAACATAAATTTATCTATTGTATTTTATCAAATCTAGAAAAATTTATACGATCGATAAAATGGTTTAACTCGCAATGTTTTTACATTAAAACATTTATTTATTTTTCACATCTTTTTCTTAAGGATTCTAATAAGGATCTTTTACAAACATCCTTATTCTTTAAAGTAGGTCTTACAAATGCATCTATAATATATGAGGTAATGTTTGATCACTTCAGGGGTGTTAACGAAATAAATTTATTTTTTTTTTAAATAAAGTTAAAGATATATTTCTATTTACAAAAGATGCAAATTTTATTCTAAGAATGCCCATGTGATCAATGGGAGACAGGCATAGACACGAACGTAGGTTCTTAACCCATTCTTCCGCAGCTGTCCATGCAGTCACCGCTGGCGGGGGGACAATGCATGCGACGATGAGGACGGGGAACTTGAACATAATTCTACAGGCTAATAAATGGTATATAGTTCCTGTTCTGACGAGGAAGATCGGTTTGATATTGAAATCGATAATCGGTAATCTATTGTTACGTAGAAAAATGTTGGGCTTGCAAGGATGAAGCACGTAATACGGGTTTAAATTGGCCGGAACTCCACATGACAAGTCACATGCACAGAAGCTATAGGTACTCATGATATATGATCTCGTGTAGGCAGTAGGACCAAAAAGGCACCGATTGCTTATGATAGGTTTCAGATGTTGTATTGTATCGTAGTTTATTGTATAATAATAATAAAATGTTGTACAGTTATTATCTTAGAAAATCGTAGTTTTGCTAATTATTATTTTTTTAGGTAAATAGTTTTATTGTTTCCACAATTTGCTGATTTCAAAGTATTTTTTTAACTTATTTCTCAACCTAATTGTATGTTTTGGTGCTGAGTTCACGTAAAATAAATAAAATAATATTATTCGAATGCAATAAAATCACATGTGTATAAGGGTTGCTGTTTTGATACAGATCATTTAACTGAATGTCACTTTAAGAAAATTAATCGAAAATAAATATTTTATTGCAATGCTGTCAGCTGAACAATAACACAATACTTTATTTTACATTCGCTAGTTATTTTGGTTTATTTAAAAAAAAACTTGTGTATATATAATATGTATCAAAGGTAAATATGTCAAGCAGTATCTAAGGCGTATTAGAAAGTAAAAGCTACAGTACGTAATATTTACGTATTATTTATTTATTATTATGTTTTTATTAGTCTTTATAAAAAGAAATTTTAATGATAGTTGTATTAATTGTTTCTTTAATATTTTAAAAAAAATTCACTTAAAAAGACTCAAAATTCGCAATACTATCGGTATATAAAATAGCACAAATACACGTAGTTAATAAGATAAAAATCATACTTGTAAGAATTTCACTTTCACATTTTAATACATAAATAACTCAAAATTACGTTTATTAAAACAAAACAATATATTTTTAAGAAATAATGAAAAATGTACTAACGTTTTAGAGACGTAAGCTTATATCGATTACTGATGGAGTAAATATAAGAAATTAATATAGAATTTCTACCATTACTTTTACGTTTACAACTACGATGATCTAAAGTTTTAAAAATACCTTTCAGGAAAAACATAAAAATTCAATTATAAATTAAAGATATTGCATCAGATGTTATTGAAACGCAATTTTTATTTAATTTAACATATTATATTATTTTATTCTCAAACTCCGACGATTAGCCTAAGACGAGCCTGAAATCAAGAAAAAGTAAAAAATTTCCCATCATTTTTATACGAGAAAATGATGATGAAATTTTCCCGATGTCTTGCCGTAGACATAGTGAAAATATCTCCTATTATTACGTTAGCTTCTGTAAAACTAGACTGCTGCACTATTCCCCGCTACAAGTATACATATATGCCGATCGCGCAAACAACTCCATAAGTAAAAAAAAAGCCCCCTAAAATCCGCGAAAAATCACGAATCTTCGCCTCCATAAATCTCTGCCAGATTTACAGCTTGAATGACAATCAGCAATCTATCTAATGGTTTCTCGCACTTTTACCACCTCGCGTGCGGAAGCAGGCACAATGCACCGGTTAACCTTGGTACGGATTCGCGCTTTGCGGGTATATAAAGCCCTGCTTGCGGACTGCAAGCATCAAGTCTTTCTTCTCGAATCCAAGAGAACCACAGCAAACCAAACCCACCGCCACCATGTTCAAGTTCGTGATCCTCCTCGCCGCCTGCATCGCCGCCGCCAGCGCCTACCCAGGAGTCCTGGGCGGCCCAGTGGTCGGGCTTGGACAGTGGGGTTCCCCGCTGATCGGCTCGCACGTCGGCGTCAGCCCTCTGGCTCTCGCTCCCGCTCCCATCATCAGCTCTCCTCTGCTTGGTTCCGGCATCGTTAAGGGTGGACTTATCGGTGCTCCCGGAGTCGTCAAGACTGTTTGGGGTTAAACTGAGGACCATCGAAGGCTGCTGATACACCTCCTGGACCACGATGTCACCTGTGCCGTCGGAGGTGGAGAGCAGCAATGGAGTTATTAACAACAGCTTTTCTCAGTGTAAAATTTTCTCATTGTAATACAACGCGTACTTAAATTGTTTAATTGGAGCTGACACCTTTGGATTGTTTTTTTGATTGTAATTGCATTGGTTTTGAATACGCTTGTATGTTATCGGCTATGAAGTTTGGAATAAATATTATATATTAACTTAATTATTGTCTGCATTATTATCCCAAGTATAATTTCTTTTCCTTTTTAATACTACCTCTGGATATAAATTATATAAATTTCATATAAATTTTTCTTTATACATTTCGAGTGTAATGTAAAAGTTAAAGATATTTAAAATATTAATTTAAATTTTATTTTAACTAGTTGGAAACAGTTCGATTTATTATTTAATTATGTTATTATTGACATTTTATTAACGTATTAATTTTTATAATTTTATATAATATAAAATTTCTTATAATATAAAAATTAATTTTATTTTTTAACATAGTGAAAAAAATTAAAAATTATTTAAAAGGATAGTCAGATTTTTCGAAACTTTTAATGCATGTCACATCAACTTTAATGGGTCTAACGAAATATAATATAATTATATTGTTTTTTGATATAAATTACTACTTTTGTTGGCTAAAGTTTAAATTGTAGATAATTAGTTACAAGTAACTAATGTATTTTAGCTATCGAGTAGTTACCGTAGGTACATTTTATTACAATTAGTTACTTACTTTTAATTATGAAGAGAAAGATTATAACTTTTACCGAAATCAAAATTCGCTTAAAAAAATCTACACATTAAATTTATCAAATCGACAAAATTTTATTTGAAATTGTAAATTACCTTTCAGTTTTCAATTTACTTGAATAACAATTAATTGTAAACTATTTGTTTTTTGTGCTTCGTTTAGGCCACAGTTATAAATTATCGGTATTCTATTTTCTCAGGAGCGATTTTCCATATATGTAGTTTTCGACACAGCCATCCTTAATTAAAAGAAGCTGCAAATTGGCTTAAACTTAACTACTTTTCACTAACTTTACTAAATAACCTAAAATATCATTAGAATTTCTTACAATTCCACTAAGGTTCATTTTAAATACGAAATTTATTTTTTAAAACTAATTACGAAATATATAAATATATTAACACTTCGCAATTTAGTTGATAAATTTAGAAATTGCCAAAAATCAGTGTTTGACAAACATTCGATTATTTGAATCGGTGACTACTGCAAGTTCAAAACTTCTGTATTTGCAGTCTAATGTATTATGGACGTGGCCCGCTTCCAAAATCACTGACTCTGATTTTCTTTCAAGTTCAGTAAACATAAGTATAACCTTCGATAGATTCAATCAATATTCGCAGAGTCGTAAATAATTTATAAGCCGCAAGGGCTGTAATCCAATAATGGTTTAAATATCATTTTTTTATTCTATTATAAAGTTAAATTGATAATAAATTTTCCACACTGTTCCTTATTATTATTTTATAGGCCCTTTACAATCGCCTTATTAAATTTTTATATATATTAGAAAGTGAATACATAAATTGTTTTAAACTAGAAATTCTTATAGGTAGCATATATTTGAGTTTCTATTCTATTCTATGCATAAATTAGAAAAGGGTTTTAGTTATTAGTGTACAATCTAAAAATCAAAGATCGCGTCAACCCGTATAATTTTAAAGTGACTTATCGAATGTGACATATTAAAATGAACCACTAAACCAGTTAGTACCTGGAATAAGCATCTGAGAAAGCAGTAGAACAAAGCACTCCTCTCACTTTTCTTCGAATATTCAACGAATTTCTCTTTCTAATCTCTACTCAATTTCCCGTCAAAATCAGATTGGCTCTTAAAAATTACAATAAGTCCCTAAACTGGATCACCTTTCTCGCGGTATATAAGCCCTCCCGTCCATCCTCTTCGGCATCAGATTCACTTTCCTTGTCCCGAGAGCAGAACCACCAAGAGAACAACACTACCATGTACAAGCTCGTGATTTTCGTCGCCTGCCTGGCCGCCGTCCAGGCTGGACACTTCAACGATGCCCGAGCATCCTTGACCGAGGCTCCAGTAGCCTACACCACTGCTCCTCCAGCCAAGACCGTCAAGACTGCTTCAAGGACCACCGAATCCAACCAGGGCGTCAGGTCGGCTCCAGTCAACGTCGCCGCTGCTCCAGCTGCAGCCCATCTCGTCAGGTCGACTCAGCCGACCTACGAGCCTACCCAGCTATTCAGATCAGCTCCTCTGGCTTACACTGCTACCCCGACTCAGTACGTCAGAGCTGCTCCTCTGGATTTAGCTGCCTACCAAGGTCAGTTCCTGCAGTCTGCCCCTCAGGCTTACGCCCAGGCTGCTCCAACTGTCTTCAGGTCTAATCCCCTGGCATACTTCACATACGCCGCAGCCCCGAGTCAGATACTCAGATCTGCTCCTTACTCCTACGCTTCCGAGCATTCTCAAATTATCAGACACACTTCTCCCCTGACTCTCGCTGCTCAACACCAGATCGTCAGGTCTGCACCTGTTGCTTACGCTGCTGAGCCCGCTCAGTTCATCTCCTCGGCTCCTCTGGCTTACCCTCAGGCAGCCCCGGGTGTCGCTTATGCAAGCTCCAACTTCGCCGAGTCGACGCCTTTGGCTTATAATGCTGGATGGTAAACAAATACGTATCTGAAATTCCTATTGTGGAATATCGCAGAGAGTGTTGTGATTTATTGATTTATACAATTTTGTTATTATGAATATTTATGTACTTTTTGTTACTAGTTGTCAATTTTTTAATAAAAGACAGTTTTAAATACAATTTTAATCTTTGTTTATTAAACCTACATATTAATATTAGACGTAATGCATTAAAGATTGATAAAATATATCAAATTTTGTATCTATTCTTAACCGAACATATCAGAAATAAAAGAATTTTTTTAATAGTTATACTTGTGATTTGAAAAATATAAAATGAAATTCTGTCGTGTCTTGGCGAGTTCTGTGAAGCTATTTAAACATGGAGATCAGTGATAAAATTGTCGTTTATAAAGGCTAATAATAAAAATTATTATGCTTAAAAAAATTTTAATTCCTTTATCATAAAAATCATTACCATGTATTCTCATAAAGATTTTAGTGGTTTTTAAACTTTAAACTTAATAAAAAATTGTAATATATTAATTTTAATAGTTTTGAATAAAATCAAAATAAAAAATCACTGTTTGAAATCCACAATCTTTTTTCCACTGTTCTTATTGAAGAATACAACGTCAATATTCAAGTTTATCATTCTTATTGTTGTCGTCAAAGTTGCCGGCCATGTTGAATTCTTGGTTGAAAATCCAGTTTTGATAACGACTTCTGGGTCTATCGTGCGTAAATCTGTTACCATAGAAGATTTTCTGAAGAGTATTTTTGAACTTAACCTCTTTTAGATTTAAATAGATCGCATCGTAAAATTTTATTGTCAACCTTAGAAAACCAATAAACAATAAAAACTAGTTTAAAAGTTTAGTCTGGCTATTTCCTCAATTTTGAGTACTGTTAATTATTTCTGAGCATTAACGGTGTTAAAAATCGCAATTTATAAAAAATTCTATTTTAAGCACGTATTTTTAATTCAGGTGAAAAATATTTATACTTTTTTATTATTTCTTCTTTATCTTACACATATATTTATTGCCCTTCGTGATTGTTAAATTTTCTATTCTTCAAAGTGACATGTACCTAATTATTCGTAAAATTAAAATTATCCCAAATTAATGTCAAACGCGAATACATTCGCACGTTTTGCTTGAAATTAAATTATCACTTGTAATGCGATTCTAATAATAGAATCTAATAAAAAACGACCGTTGACAAACACTTTCACCGAAATAACGTTTGAATCTATAAATACATATTATCATCCCATTACATCTCGCATACATTAACTAATGTGCCTCTTCAAGCGGCTCTCCCAAAAGTAGCGTGATTCCTTTCTCACGCGAGTTCCGTATAAAC
This sequence comes from Ormyrus nitidulus, assembly GCA_900474335.1. Taxonomy (NCBI): domain Eukaryota; kingdom Metazoa; phylum Arthropoda; class Insecta; order Hymenoptera; family Ormyridae; genus Ormyrus; species Ormyrus nitidulus. The sequence continues at coordinate 6,570 of UCOL01001761.1, forward strand.
TTGTTTCCTTCCTCGATGACTCAAAGTGCTCGCAGTCAAAATTATGTAAATGAGCTTTTCATCACATCTTATAGGATTCAATTATATGTTTACGCCAGTGATATGTTTATATTGAGTATATACGTAATTTCGAAGATTAAATTTGTATATTTTTTAAGTTTAAGAATAAAATAATTACGTTTAGAATTAGGACAGCTTAAACTTTGTCAATATTATTATATTAATTCACATTTGTTCATTTATTCCTTGTACAATTTATGTATTTTCTCAACTCTTTTAGCCGATTTTTCTTGCTTAATGAAATGGAGTATTATCCAGTATCAAAACCATTACATCACTTAATTCCGAGACAAATCGCCGTAAGGTCAATGAACTTGACAAGGAATCTTATCAATTAAAACAAACGTTTTCTCAAAACTAAACCAGTGATAGTAATAGATTATGCTAATTTTTTAGTAAAAAGTGATAGTATCAATTTTGGAATAATACTAAACTTGATTTTTAAATGCCCAGTTTACTGAATAGCATCTTTAAAAACATTTATAATATTATTTTATTTTAACTAAAAATTGTTATTTTATTATATTTAAATAATTTTTTATAATTTTATAATTTATTTAATTTATCGTTAATTTTTTTCGGATACTTTGAATATTATCGACATCACTATTATCGACTATTAACAAAAAAAAATAGATTAAAATTAGATAACTTAATTTAACATGCTAACACTGCGATTACCTTTACAAAATCAACCTAACTTAGAATCATTAAAAGGAACATCAGTACTATCAGGTTCATACGTGCATCGCAAAAAACCCTATCCACTTTCACCAAGTCATTGTGACACATCCAACTGCACACATGCAACTGCCACCACCTCGCTTTCCGCTCCGATTCATTTAATCTCTGCGGGCGTCTCACTTTTCGCCCGTCGAATTGCCCAACAAAACCAGCTCCTAAGTCCAAGGGTCCAGCCAACAATCCCTCGCGTCTCATCTTACCAGCCAATCCAGCAATATAAAAGCCGTCGCTCCTCTGCACCGAGCATCAGACATTAATTCAACTCGCTCGTATCCCAAGTCAGCAGAACTCCGTCGCATCAGCCAAGATGTTCAAGTTCGCGATCCTCGCCGCCTGCCTGGCCGTGGCCAACGCCGGAATCCTGAGCGACCCGTCGCTGATCGGCGTCTCGCCCGTCGTCCACGGCGGCCTGGGTCTGGCCCTTCCTCAGCCTATCGTCAGAACCGCCTCGATCGGCGTCGCTCACGCTCCCCTCGTCAGAACGTCTTCTCTGGGACTTGGACACGGACCTCTGGTCGCTCCCCAGCCGATTATCAGAGGCTCCCCTCTCGGACACGGCGGTCCAGTCGTCAACGCCTGGTAATCGAGGCAGCTCTGGCTTTGCTCGCTTGTCGCGTCGCGCTTCTTTGTCAAAACACGCCGATCGCAAGCTGAATTGTGAACCAGCCACGATTTTATATAAATATATTGAATTTTGATACTTTTCAATAAATTTTGAAATTTTATTTATTTGGATTTTTTTTTTTATTTGGACTTTCTCCGTTCTGAATTCTTATTTTTTGATGTACAATTTTATACACCGAACAAAAATGTAATTTACGCCTGTCACTTATGCAATAAATCTCTTTTAGATTAATGAATTGTAAATTGTTTTCATTGCTTTTCCATTTTCAATAAAATTACTATGCTTTTACGCAGATAATTAAGATTTTTAATGATTCGTCGTTAATCATTTTTTGTACCAAAATACTAGTCAGTTTATTACCGATTCAAGTTGTTTAATTAATATCTAAACTGCTAGGTCAGTACACGTTCGAGAACTAGTTATCTCTTTGAGCCTAGCACACTTTCTCCCGTGATAACGTAATACCTTGAACATGTTTATCAGCTGTTCACAATTGCATTGATTATTATACAATAGCAGCAGTCAACCTTGATATTGAATTCGCAAATTCACGGATATGTAAGTCACTGTTTCTTTATACCTTCCGTAATAAATTTATTTTGAAAATCAACCGATTACTTTGGTAATACATATATGCTTCTCTAACACTTATTTGGAATAATTTTGAAATACTTAATATTATTATTTAATGGCTTAAAAGTTCGTTAAGGTACTAGAAAAGCAATAAAATTTTCCAAGCTTGCGAAAGCTATTATCATTTAAAGTGCTTATTAGAATCAGAGAAAAATTAACATTTTCTTTCGCGACTTTTACACTGGTATATATATTAATATTAAATTTAATGTTCATAGAGAATTCAATTTCATTTATTTATTAAAAATTCACGTTTAAAACGATGATGAAATTAATAATGATAAAGATATAGCTAATGGAGGAATTCTTGGATATATTACCCGCAATTTTTCTCCGGGTACAATATCTACATTTTGCTATGAAGAATGAATATATTAATTATTGACTTATTGATTTCATTTTAGAGGAATGATGTTTTAGAAAATTATTAAAATTTCTTATATTTGCTCATTTTTGCATCATGTTTTCTTATAATTCAAAATCAAGTTTAAATTATTTTCACTGAATTAAACATTTTTATGCGATTTTAAACTTTTTTCTTAAACTTCAGTATCAAACTGTAAAGTTTGATGCAGTTGAAATTAAATCAAAAGGATGATCAAGGGAGAAAGAGGACAAACAATTTGAATGAAAAACAGTCAGATGTATATTAGAATGTACGATTTATTAAAGCATTGTCGAGATCGCTCGACCGTATGACCAGAAGGCTTCACAAATAACAACATTTTCCGCATCTTTGAGCAAGTTTTTCTACGCTGCACGTGTGTCCGTGGGTGTGTGTATGTATATTTAAAGTGTCAACAACATTAAAAAAATTATGTACAAGCCAATCGAAAGGTCCTTATCTTCGACCCGTGCGGCAATTCGCCGCCGGGCCCAGTGTTCTCGCCCAATCGGCTGCGCCAGCAAGGTCGACGATCGCTGTTAGCTCTCATTGGAGGAAGGAGGAGTGTGTTTTTTTTGTGTTTGTCTGTTGTGTGTTGCTAAGCGTTTTTTTCGTCGCCTCCTCCGCTTACCAGATGCCGGCGTCGAGTCCGCCCCAGCCACCCTTGACCAGGCCGGAGCCGAGGGACAGAGGGACGGCCTTGCTGGCGATGGCGATGGGGGCTGGCTGGGGCTGCTGGAGGATCAGCTGGGGCTGGCTCTTGACGATGGGCAGAGCGACGGCGCCGGTCTTCACGGTCTGGATGTGCTGGGGCTGAGTGAGGACCAGAGGGGCCTGTCCCTTGATGATCGGGGCGCTGAGGAGTCCGGCGTTGGCGGCGGCCACCAGGCAGAGGAGGAGTGCGAGCTTGTACATGATGAGGGTTGGTTTGGTGGTGCTGCTTCTGCTCTTGTCGACGACTGAGAGGAGAATCTGATGCTGGTAGTCGGCGGTGCCGGCTCTTATATACCCCGCCAGTTCATCCAGAAAATCGGCACAAGGCTGACCGGTGGCAACACTTCCGTAAGTGCACCTAGTTTAGAGCCCGACGGTTGGAGCGCTTAGGAGTATGGGTGAGAGAGCGACTACGGCCGGCTTGGAATTTCAGGTGTGTGGATTGTGTGCTTTGCTGGAAAAGCGAGCCTGTGAGAGTTCGCAGGCTCTGCAGATTTTCAAGCGATTTTCTGATGCAACAGAGCTGTTTTATCGAGCCGTAACGCTGATGCGTTAAGTGCCGATGGATGGGTGGGCGATAATAAAGGCGGGGGCTGCTCGGCGTTCTGTTTATTGTTTACGTTTTTTGGACAACGTTTTGGTAATCTAACTAGGATTTTGAGGTGAAATTTTCATAATTTTGAGGCATTCGAAGACTTGACATCGCTTAAAAAATATTTTTATAAAAAAAAAAGAACTTTTCTTTGAATTTTGGTTATTATACTTGAATGCTGAATTGGATTGAATCAAATAAGATGATAAGTTAATTTTATGATAATCTGTGAAAAAAAATCATATCCTTTCTATTCGTCTCCCTTACATTTTCTTTTTGATGATAACGAGTAAATTTGGATATAAAAAATTTTATTATACATTCTATTTATATCAATAGTACAACATATTTTAACAGCAGGTTCAAACTGCAGCACAAAAGCCGAGTTGTAGACTCTCTTACAAAAATTGTATGACGATAAATTATCGAATAAGACCTATAAGGCAGTGTAAATTTGTAATTCATATTATATTTCTTAAGATTTTCTTGGCCTTTATTTTTAATGTCGTTTCAAATACGTTTTATTATTCAATGATGAAAAACACCTGTTTCAAAAATTATAATATATATTTATGTCATAACTTTAATAAGTTCAAGAGAAACCTTCCCATTTTGTAAACCTCTTAATTCAATTCTGAACAAAACCATTTTTTTTCCACAAAGTTTTAACAAAATAATAAATTTTTGTATTATTTCAAACGCCAAGGGACTCATAATCAGCGTTTTTTAATAACAAGTATCGAACTCATCATTCACGCGTACAGTTATAAATTTAGCGTCTACTGAAATTGCACAAACCATGTTTTATATTCGATTTTTACATAAGTTTTGAAACATTCGAGAGGAAAAATACTTTTATAAGAAATAATTCATTTTACTGCAAAAATAGATTTATAAAAATATGCGCACGACTTTATTTTTTATAGTTTAATTAAAATTCTTTTTAATTTTAAAAAGAATGTCTTTGAAACTTTATGTAATGTAATTAAAAATAAATCGCAGTCGAAATTAATCTACAAGCGTTCCAAAGAGTTTACAAATGTGTTTCCAATTTTCAATCAATGTTGCATAAGAATGCACTTTGTGCCAATGAACGTCAATTTGTGATATAATTAAAACAAATTTGTTGCGGCCATTGATACGAAATTCACGAAACCATGTTTTTTTTATAATAATTTTACAAAGCAGCATTTTAAATTAAATTTTTTTAAATTCTACACTTATTCTGATACAAGTTATTGAAATGATTATCCACCATTGAGATTGCGGTATCGGTCACGTATATTTTTCGAAAAAGCAGGCCGACTGTAAAGAAGAAAAACTGTTGCAGGCATTAATAAACTTCTTCAAGGGGTGCATAGAATCACCATAAGATGATTCACTTGACCTATTAGCATTATATATTATTAATTAAATTCTAGCTGATTTAAATGACTGGTGCGTTTGTGCAAGTTGCATCATGCAGAGTTCGCTAAAGGCAGTTTGAAGTGTAGTGGATTTCACGATCAGCATTTTCTTTCATAAACCGGTTAGTTCAACTATTTCGGTCGTATTCCTTAAAAATCGGAACTATAATCTGTAATAAATTATCAATGGCTCGCACAATGAGAACGATAATTGCTTTTTTCTTAATTAATAAAACTAGGTTTTTACGCAATTTTGGCTGTAAAGTATATATAGTTACTTTTGCAACTAAATGAACCTTACCCAGTTTTATGTATTTTAACAAATTTTTTTAAATTAAAATTCTATTTTTTATTAATTATATCTGAGTACAATCAGTGCAGTACAATTTTTTCTAATTTTTCGAATTGCTTTGCATAAATCAATTAAAAATGCATAATATACGTAGTAGATCATGCCCTTCTTTAAATACTGCTGCATACTGTTGATGCAATATTAAAAGTATAAATCTTCATGGAGAAAATATGTGCTGTACGTTATAGAACTTTTTTCTAAAAGTTTTCTCTGTTAAAGCGCGGTAAACAGTCTCTATAAAAATTTTTGAGAGTTGGGTCAAGATTAAGACAATGTAATCGTCAATACCTTTTTCGATGCCACTAAATTCGATGTTTTCAAGTATCGAAAACCAATGATCTATTTCACTACGTTCAATTAAAAGTGGATTTTTCAAAAGCATCTGCTGGCTTGACAACAAAGGAATATTTTTTCAACAATATGTATAATCTTTTGCTTGATAACTTTCCCTGCTATCCAACTGGCTTGATTATATTTATAAGAAATACCTTAATCGATTTTCTAATTTTTTTCTTATTGATTATATTCATTAATTTTTTAATGCTCCCAAAAAGTAAATGCAGTTTGATGAAGCCCTCACATAATTTAATAATTAAAATTATATATTTTATATATATTTAAAACAATAAAGTTTGATTTTATTACGGTCAATATTACGATCTACGAAGCGTTAAGGTTAATTAAGCATCTTTTATAGGTAATAAAACGTTATTTTTTAACCTTAATACATATTTATTGAATTATTAAGAGCTACAAAGTATCATAAAAACTTTCATGAGTTGAAAACTATATATATCCCTTTATTTTCCAGTCAGTGTTTAATGGAATTACAATAATTTTCTATTGTATAAAATTCATAACTTATTTGTCCGACTGGTGATGTAATAAAATAAGCTATTGAGTGCAATGCCTGGAAACAGGTGATATGTAAATGACCGCTGCATCGAGCGCCAATGGAAAGCGATAAAAATGCGACGATTTTTTAAAAGCGGGCAATATTCATGTTTCATATATGTAAATGATATCTCGACTATGATTTGAAAACGTTCGAGTATCAAAACAAAGTGTTTAACAAGTTTTTTTTATGATATGGTATTTTAATAAACTAAAATACTGAGACATTTTCGTTTGAATTTAATGGATTAGCTTTTAAATCTGTAATAAAAATTTTGTATTACAGAATCACTCATTTTTCTTACTTTCATAAATAATCAATGAAGAAAAGAGTCCATATTAGATATATTATCATTAACAATTAGTAAGCTTATTATAATTTTCCTTTCTTTGATAAACTAGTCAATTTATCCCCATTTCCATTCATTCCCATCCTTGCCCTCATATCGACCGGTTTGCACGCCGAAAATTACTTCTCGAACGAAGCAGCAAAGAGGGCTGCGCCGAAAAATTGATTCTATCGAATCTGAAAAGTGAAAGTATATTCGCGCAGAAACGCGCACGAAGAGTGGCTGCTCTTGATTTTCAAGCGGCCCACGCGGCATAAAGCGCGTTTTATTTCGCTTGTGTGTCCCACCTTTTTACGCGATAATCCCCCCAATGAACAATAAATTTTGCATTCTATAGAAAAATACGCGGGATAAACGGCGGAGGAACGCGGCAGTGTCGAATAAGTTTTGATGTTTGACGTTGCGTAAGAATTTAATAACTGAACATTTTAATTTTATTGTCATCGTAAACATTTGAAAAAATTGGCTTACAAAGCATGGATTAACGCGTTTCGCGCATACAAATCAGTAGTCGATAAATTTTGTAATTGATTTTTATTCGCGCGTTGGCAAATAGACTTTGCATATTGTTAAAAATTTGAGAAAATTTCTGAGCTAGAAAGGGATTTCCAAAAATTGAGTAAATTGCCTCAATTTGACTTGCAATGAGTTATAATTTTGTAATAAAATATCAGTAAGTTTATAAAAGAAGCTATTACAGGAGCCAACTTTTTTTATCAAAGTTATCGAACTAACAATAAGTAAGAAGAGTCAATAAAGTATTGATAAAAGAACTTATATAGTTTTTCGCAGCCGTAAAATTCGTAGTTCGCTCTCCGGGTCGAGGAAACAAAGAAGCTATCGGAACTGAAACTCGATAAAAAAATTTCAGCTCTTAAAAGAATCACATAAAAGCGATGGACAGGCTCCTGCCGCGGAAGCCTTATTACATGTAAATTTTCCGCGAGTTCTGTCCTCGTCCAAAGTCGCTCGGCCGTATAATATCCCCGATAATACACTTTTTAGCCCCTCGAACGATCCCCCCGTGGTATTAATGAAGACGCGAGACGTATTCCCGATTTCCTAGATTTTCCGATTCGATATCATCCATTTTTGTTCGCATAAAAGTTGAGAAAAAGCGGAGGTTTTGTTTGCAAAAAAACAGTTACAGTTGGAAGGTAAGCCTCATTTTTTAATGTCATTCAGTGCGCGAGGATTAAATCATTGAATCAGCGAGCGAGAAAAAAACATTTCTGCAATTATCCCATGAATATTTAATTTTATTTATTCGCAACCGAGTTCAATAGTAAAAACTTAATGGCCTACTAAAAAAGCCCCTAGCAACGGGAAACCTTTCTATTTTTCCCTCGCACTCCGCACTCGACGGCTGATGATCTCAATATTTATAAAAAGCCGCGCTTACAATCTCGAATTAAAAATCGTCAAGCTCTTTCATAAGCTTTCAACTTCCTCGCGACCGGTTTATTTTATTGGATTTTAGGTACAAGGAAAATTTTTATATTTCACTATTTTATTACCCCCATTTTCACATCGGCCGACAGACTCGATAATGCGCTCCTTTTGATTGCGATCGACGGGGGAAAAAGGGGGCTCCCTCTTCCCCCACTTTCGAAAAACTCGCGAGTTTTGCTCCGCGGCGAACGCGAACGCTCGTCAGTCGCTCCTCGAACCGCGGAGAGTGAAGACTGAATCTCACAGGTGCTACCCTTTTTTTTTTTTTTTATCAATCTCGAGTCTAGAATTTTCGTTCGAACATGAAATAAATCTTTCTCTTGTAATTAATTTGTAACGCTTGGATTTACCGCAGATGCTTTTGAATTCGGATTTTTTTCGTTGAATTTTATCATCAAAACAATTTTTCATCGGGGGCTTAGATTTCAAAGCAGATAAAATGCTACATAAATATTTGTTTACGGTCATGCACCGCACGTTATCTCTTGCAATAAATTAAGATTCGGCGCTAAAATAAAGTGAAAAATGTCCGCGCTCGATTTTCGAATTTGAATTCAAAGCAATTTTTTTTAACTTAGATTGTTAGAATCCACAAAATCGCCGTAAAATGTTCAATATCGATATTTACAAAATTGCTATATCTTCCCTACTGTATATACATCGCTGATCGAACCTATTTTAATATCCTCACGGCACCCTTATTTCTTACGTCAGAAAAACATCGCGAAACTACATTTTTCCCATCGCTATCACCAATGATAATAACCTTCCCCGTATTCATCCTCCCATCCGGCGCAAAAAAGATGGCTCGCAAATAAATAAAGGCATCCGGCGCCTGCCACCTGGGCTCTCTCTCTCTTCCTCCCGTCCTCTAATCTCGCCTGTCGCATTGTCGCCGCCGCCGCCGCCGCCTCTCGCCGTGGATTCGCGTCGAATCAGCCTCCTTCCGCGCTTTCATCTTTAATGACTTTTGCCGGGGCTTGTTTATTTTCACGGCTCCGTTATCAACTTACGTCGTCGTCGCCGTCGTCGTCGCTGTCGTCGTCGCTGTCGCGCCCCGGGAAAACTCGATTTGCCTTTTGTCACCGGCGGAGAGAGAGACAGAGAGAGAGGCGTACCGATGCAAATTTTTTTAATCAAAGCCCGAGGAATCCCATTGTGCCCAGCCGTCGGGGAGGGTTTTAAAGTACGTGTGGGGAAAAGGGCGCTTGTTTAATTGGAATCGTTAATTCGCGCGGAATCGTTGTTATCGCCGCGGCCGCGGAGCCTCGTTAGGGATAAGCTGAGTTTAAATAATGGCCGACTTGCCCGGGAAATACTTTTCGAGGGAGGAACGCCGGGGAGATAAGGCGGTTAACCGAAACTTATAGACGAGGGGGGTAATACTTTGTACCGGGTATTGTATTTAGTACTTTTATAGCGGCGGAGGAGTAATGTATTAGCTGCGGAATCGAGGAAAGTACGTGGAAAATTGATTGTTTAATTGCGTAAAATAAATATTTATTTTTTTCAACTGCTTGCGCAACTGGTAAGTAATAGTTATAATGGTATTTTTAAAAAGACTTTGATTTTATATACCGCCTAGGTTTATTCATAAATAGTTTAATGAATAGCAGTTTCTCATATCGCTATATTATTGAGAAACTGATTGCAAAACAGTTCTCTTTGCAGATGGAAATTTAATATTAATTCATTGAATTACAAAATAATTAGAGTAATTTTTAGAGTATTCTTAATGCAAACTGTGCTTTTTACATAAAAAAAAATTAAGTTCGTTATTAGTAATTTTATACTTTTAATTGTTGAATGGTTTCTCAAGAAAATAGTAAAAATAAAATATTGGAAATTATTTCAAAATGTATTTTATCGTTTATTTTATTTTTACGGATTGAAGGTAAGCAAACATGTACATAATAATGAATGAATTTGTAATTGCAAATGTTCACGCTTCACTAGTATACCCAATAGCTTTAAAATTAAAGATAAATTAAAAAATTTTCATAATTTCGATGAAGGTATAAAACATACAATATATTTACATCGGTTTTTTTCATCGTTCAGTTTTAATAAATTGTGTATATTTAAAATTTATTTTTATTCGACCACTCATTTTGTCAAATAAATTTAAAACTATTAGGAATTGTTATTGAACTAAAATAAGAATTTACATTTGGTCCGCAGCACTAAATTCCCATTGAAATATTTAAACTGTCCGAATGGAAAGCGCACGCAGCGGAATATAGAGCCAAAATACTCGATTAAGGGGACAAATAAAAGGCACGCGAACGAGCCCACATTTCTTTGTTCGAATATCATCGAATTTGAAGAAAAATTTTCATTTTGGCCGCTGGCTTTAAACTTTTCCATCTCTTCCCCCGAGTTTCACCGCTGCTGCTGGCTCAGTTTTTGTCGCTCTCCATTATCTGCCACTTTCCGCTCTGCCTTTATATGTATTTATTAAATTCATGCGCATTTCCGCAATATTCGTACTCCGCCTCTCTCTCTCTCTCCTTTTCGCTCCCGTTTTGCCCTCCGAACACCCCCTACTTTTTATCCCATCTCAATCTGTTTCTCTCCCACTTCTGCCTTTCTTCCTCTCTCTCTCTCTCTCTCTCTATCCCTCTCTCTCTCTCTCTCTCTCTTTCAATCTATTAAATTCATCTGCGCTCGAATTGAAGTTCAGTCGGCGTTAATTTAACGAGTGACTGAATTCGTTGTTCTGCTTCGTTTTGTCGTTCATTTCGTGCCTGTACTAATAGAGTACGTCGGCTTTTATAGCTTCATTTTTTTTTCTCTCTCCGCCGTTTGGATTTGTGAGTTAAACGGCGCTCATTTCCAGCAAGGCGGTCGCGGGATCTTTATTTAACGCTCTCGAAAACTTGACGGATTATCGTCGCAATTTTTCATTGTGCGCGGCTGAAATTTCTTCAAAGAAATTTATGCTCGCCCGGCTTCGCTTAAAAGACTGTTTTTTACATGCAACGCTCCAGTTTCGCAATTTGCGCTCGGAACGATTTTCATTTCCCGTTTTTTTTTTTTTTTTTTTTTTTTTGATTGCATAATTTAAAAGAGGATTTGTGTACCGAAACTTTACGGAAACGGTTAAGTTAATTTTTGAAACTTTTATAAAAGATTATTTGAAAAGAAAAAGAAAAATGTACGTACCTCAGAATTTCTTGCTGATTTTCGTGAACAACATCGAGTGTTACTTTTAATCTTCACTGCCAGTCTTCTAAAAAGTGTATTCTAAAAATTGTTTATTTAAGTCACTCTATTTAAATTTTAATTTATTCACTAGTATAATGGCGTATAAAAAGAATCTCTATCTACCACAATCTCACGTTATAACGTTCACATTTCACTTGCACGTATATTCTGCAGTTATAAATTTCATTAAAAAAACTGAGTCCCCTATAACGTAAAAGACAGTAAGCTACAAATAAATTTTAATTAAATTTTTTACTTTAATCTTCATTCGCCCGTGGAATGCTAATTATTACTCTGTTGTTATGAGCATTCTTAATCAGTTAAATTTATCGACATTTCGTTGAAAGATACTGTAACGAGATTCTTTTAAATGTTATTATTTGATTGAAAATCTGTAATTATTACAGTCCAGCTTACTTTTTCTCGAAGAGTTGTTAAAAAATTCATGTGGTAATATAGAGATAAATATTAATTTCATTTTAAAAATCTACGCAGATCTAAGCTGAATTTTTGAAAATTCCATCCACTGCTGGATAAAATATTAAACATCAGTTTGTTCGGAAAGATGCAGTTTTTGAAAAATATAAAAAATAAAGCTAAAAACGTACTTTTTATGGTGCGAAAATTCTCTTTTCAGGTGCAGGAATATGAAATAAATTCGACGGTTGGAGTTTCGCGAAGAAAGAATTCGCACGTATTCCAATTAGGAGTCAACGATACTGAGAACCAATTGGAAACTTTAATAAACTGAAAGAAACTTTGGCAAATTCGTGTGTCCAGAGCGAACTGCTTATATTTTCAAACTGTTTAGGAACAGAAGTAAAATTATGGTTTAATAATGCTTCTGTAGTAAATTTTTACAAAAACAATTAATTTTCCGTAAAGGAATCTGCAGAGTATAATATTATCCACTGGAGATATCGAGATTGCAAATGCTTCGAATATTACGCTGTTAAATTCATTATCGATTTACAATTTTGTAAAAGAAGATTTTATTGATAAACAATTTCATTACTTTAGCTTGAATGTTCGGAAAAATTATAAATGCAATTTTTAAAGATCTTATTTTAATTTTTAAGTTCAGAATTCAATTTGGTTTATAAAAATGAATTTTTTTTCAAAAATCCCACTGCTTCATTAGCCAAATGCTACGGCCAAGTGCAAATGTACTCGATTAGATTAAGTAAAATTTTTCTATGAAAAGAATAGTTATTTTGCTAATTACGTAATTTTACAGAAGAAATGAAAAATTTATTCAGATTTTATGCATATATGCAAATCTTATCCTTTTCGTATAGAATATATAATGGTGTCGCAGGATATGAAAATAAGTTTTTACTACCAAGTCTGAGATTATAATAAAAATGTACATGAAAGTTAAAGTATACCGCGGCTATAAAACTAAAGAATTATTATTGTATCCATAAAGGTTTTAGCTACTTATAAATAATATCAAAATGAGCTGTAAATTCAGAATACAAACTTTTGCGTGTTAAATATGCAGGCAAACAATATTTACGGGTACAATCATAAATCCGTACAAACTGGCGGTACGAATAACTCTCATAGAATTTAACGCAATGTCTCAAAAATTTGACCAAAACCTTTCGAAAAATTCACATAAAAATTGATTTCCAATTCTCCCCCGCGAACGTTTGACATTCCGACCTTCGATAAACCAGTCAGATTAATCGAAACAACGAACGCGGTAAAAGTCGCGGAAAAAAATAAAACATAAATTCGCTCGCCGCTCGATGAAAGCAGAAAAAAAAAAATACTTTGTCTCTACCGGCGTTGAAACCGTATCCGTTAAAAACTTTTCATGCGGACATTAACAAGGAAGCGATATTCGGTTCAACTATCGAAAACCATAGATTTTACAAGGTGATCTCGACTGTCTTTTTAAAAAGTTTAATGAATTTTTTTTTACCGATCGCAACTAAATGATACGGACGGGCTCATGCATTTTCATGAGGCACTTAGTATTCTTAATTTATAAGGAAACACCTTAATTAAGTTTGAAGTACTAAGTGGCCACTTTAAAATTTCAACGTAAATAATACCGCCGGAGTGTTCGGTAATTAAGGGTCTACGCCGACAAGTTTACTTCGAGAAGTTTTATAAAAAGTTTGCGAAACACTTCTTTTTTTAATGAAAATTTTACTTATTATTCATAAAACTACCGAACCGCGAGCCTGCTCCTCTTTAAATTTTAAAAACTCATTCAAGCCAGTTATGAAGTATTTTATTTCACCACAAAAAAAAAAGAAAATTTATTAAAATTGCATTATCGCGACCGGGACGCGGAAGACGTTGAAAGAAATTGAATTAGAAATCGCATAAAACTGCATTTGACAGATGGTCTTTTACAGCAGAAGTGAATATATAAAGTAATGAAAAGTTTCCATGTCCGCTCTTGAAACTTGAACTCTCGGCAATAAAACACTTTACTTGTACCAATAAAATTTATCCACGATCTTCCGCATGAGAACCCTTCATTTATGACTCCTTTTGAGATCCGACTTTCCTCGCGATTATGGCATTGATCTGATTCAGTTATAAAATGCTATTTACTTTTATCTCGGCTAAACGGATTATTTATTGTGAATTTATTTTATTTTATTGTATTTTAATGCGTTATTGCAAATTTAGTCTCAACTCGATTGCACTCCAATTTGAAAATCCATCATTTACCGCTTAATTTACGTAATCGAACGAGTGAACTGATTAACTTTTGAAAGCACCTTAATACCAGTTTAATATTTTAACCAAATTTCATATTAATCTCATAAAAAACGTCCTCCAAACAACTTTTTCAATCCCAACGCTTTACAGTATCTTCCAACAGAGCTTCCCTCCGATTTCCCTCCAAAAAGCCAAAAAAAAAATTCAAACCCGCGCACAGACAATACAAATCTCCAAAGTCCTCCTCCGTCAAAAATCAGAAAGAATACCGTATAGAAAAATCGCTCGTCGCCTTCGCTCGCTCGCTCGAGATATATTCGAGGGGGGAGAGCAGAGGCGCACTCGCGCTTCTATCGCGCTGCTTGCCGTCGCTGGCTGCAGCGGGGGGCGGGCGTCGCGGCGCTGGCGGAGGCTGACGACGCACTGGCCTGCGCCCCGACGTCGCGGCGCGCCGCGGACGGCCGCTCGAGAGCGCCGCTGCTGTGCCGGGATTCGGCGCGCAAGCCCGAGAGACGAGAGAGCGCCGGATGGTCGGCGCGGGCTGGCCGAAGGGCCTGAATTTTTTGGAAGGCTTCTCGCGGCGTGTCAGCGCTGGTGTAAATGCTTATATAAACTCGCGGGTGACGCGTCGGGGGCGTTTTGAGCGCATAAATCAGGCGGGGGCTCGCGGAAATTCATTTCGGCGGCGTGGCCGCGCGACGGGAATCGTAAGCGGCTTTTTAGCGGTGGTTGCGCGCGGCGGAAGCGTTATGGGTGATGGTAAGCGATTTTTGAAATTCAATTCGAGGATATTGAGTCTTCGTCGTTCTCGCGCTTTATTTTTGCCGCGACTCCCTCCGCGTCGGATATCTGGTCTGGTTTCTTTGAAATGTTTTTCGGGGGGTGTTGCTCGGATTTATTAGATTGGAGATCTGCTGTGTTGCTTTTCTTGCGAGTAAGCTGGCAATGTTCAAATATAGTTTATCCGCATTGACGGTGCAGGAAAATAATGTCCTGTTACGCAAATTGAGCGGCAAACTCCGAAAATCAGATTTTAAACGCGGGGATAATTGATTTTACACTTTGTCATAATACTGATAGCTTCGGATACCTAAGGGAAATCGCGCGCGAGGCAGCTTTTAGAACAAACTTATTTAATTTTATCCTGTTAACAGGCCGGGCGCTACCTTTCCAAATGCAAATTAATTCGTTTTACCGACGATCACTCAGTTAGCCAAGTTTTTAGTTAACGTTCCGCCGCTTCCTCGCTGACATCGTAATCTGACAACGTAAATATGTAAGCGGATGCGAAAATGAAGGGTTGCATTCGTGCGCGATGAGCTGCCGCGGAATTAAATTGAAACTCTGGGAGAAATACCATGTTTTATGTCGAAGTAAATTTGTTTACAACGGGTCTGAAGGTTCGTATGAGTATTAAACGATTTTCAATCTTATTGATCTTTCTAAACTAGCAGTAGTCAATTTTTTTGCTGTTTAATTTCTGCAATAAATATCAGCTGAAAAAGAACAGCTCGAACTCACTAAACGAAAGAACGAAAACCCCGCGAAAAGTAGCATCCTCAAGAAACTACACCCAGAATTTAAACATTTTCAGCACCGCATGAACCCCCTCATCTCCCGAGCGCGTCCAACGAGCCGAGCACTTATATCGATCCCCTTTGTCGGATGAGCGCAAAGGCTCGCAAAGGGATCGACGGCAGGAGCATACAAAAAAAAAGAAGGCAGGAATTACGCGCGCACAGGATACGGCCGGGGCTCTCTCTCTCTCTCTCTCTCTCGGTGCGCCGGCGGAGTCATGCAGCGTAATAAGCCGCAATAAACTCGGGCCGCGCGCGCACCGCGTTTAAACGCGGGAATCGCTTGCGCAACGCCGCGAGCCCCGGAGAGAAGGTAATGAAGAGCTTCGGTCTATAACTCGCGAGCTCGAACGCGCAGCGAGCTTTGTACATAGGGGTTACACCGGGAGAGCTTTCGCTCTCTTTTCGACAAATTATCGTATCAATATTGGGTTGTGCTTTGTGAGCTGCAATAGTAATGCTGATCTGTGTATGAGGCTTGTGAATTCTTTGATTTTTCGGTATTTCAAATGGCCTTTTAATGTAGATAAATGCGTAATTTACATTTGCGATAATATTGTTTGAATATATTATGAAAGGATTGTGCTAAATAATAATAATAACTAATTATGCCGAAATTCAATTACTCAATCCAGATTTTCCGCCAATCATTTATTTTCGGTAATAAAATTTACATAAAATATCGAAGATTTCAAATTACCGATTGAAAAATGTGCAATTAAAATAAATAATTAATAAAAAGTAGACTACAACAATTCAACGCGAGCCATCAATCTTCGTACTTGATCCCCGTGACCTTCATTATCCAGTCGTAAAACTCGGGTACCTTGGTGAAAACGCTCGGCGCGTCGTACTCGCATCCCCTGGACACGACGCCCACCAGCTTCCCGTTCAGCACCGCCGGACTGCCCGAGTCCCCGTGGCAGAGGTCGACGTCGCCGGCCCTCGTGCAGAACATCCTCTCCGACAGGTAGTCCACCTGCTCCGCGCACCTCGACTGCTCGATCACCGGCATCCGGGCGATCTTCAGCGCTTGAACGGTGATCCGGTACTAAGGAAAAGCGGCCGATTAACTTCCGGTTGCTTCGAGGAGAAAATTTGGCTTTACTTACGTGCGCGTTGCCGAAGCCGGAGATGGTGATGACGTCGCCGACTTTGGGCGGGTCGCGGGCGATGACGATCGGCTGCTGGAACTCGTTGAATTCGATCGGCGTCGCCGTCTGTGGAATCGAGTTGTTTAGCGAGACGCAGAGATTGCCGAAAGCGCAAACAGAGGGATTTACCTTCAGTAAAGAGATGTCGCTCTCCCATCCGCGGAGGTTGTCGGAATCGCCGTGAACGACGATCTTCTCTACTCTGACCATTTTTCCTTTGCTCAAGGTGGAGCTCGATCCGAGGCGGATTTGGACGTTACGTTCGTTCTGCATTCTTAAAGCAGATTTTTAAGCCCGTAAGAGTTTTTATTTTGCTTCGATGTTAAAAAGCGAGGTTTTTTTTCTTCTTTTAATGTTCTTACCCAACGCAGTGCGCGGCCGATATCAACCAACGTTCGGAGATGATTGCAGCTCCGCAAGATACTACGCGAAAAAATCCTAAGGGGTTATAAATTTGAACCTGCGTGCATAGCGAGTGTCATTTGAGTAATTATTACTTTATTACTGCGTATTTATTGCGAAGATTGAAATAAAATTTCGATTTCTATAAATACCTGATAAGGGAATGATAAGGCCCCGTGAAATTCCCCGCCTTGAATTGCATCTATTTTGAGAATAATGTTTATTTTATGTAAAATCAGTTGTTATTGCAATCTTAATGGGGAATTTGAATTGTTATCTGGTTTAAAGACGTGCAAACCCAAAAGATTATTGAATCGAAAAACATTACATGCTTATTTTTAAATAAAATAAGGCTTTAAATTAAAATTTTTATCAATAATATAATTGGCTTTATTTCACAAATCTCACAAATTCCGTTAATGTACTCTTAGTATTTAAAAAAAATTAGTATCTTTATACATTTTATAATTAAATTAATGAACTTACTTACGAGCCCAGTTAGACTGATACAAATTAACAAAGAATATAGAATCTGCATTTCAAGAACGTCAATGATGTACTGACTACATTCCACAATATTATACAAGTTTGATAAAGCTATCAAATTTTTATATGCGCAAAAGAGCGATAAAGCGTTAAATTAAGTAATACATTGAACTTCACTTATAATTTATGCTATTGAATATAATTAATATCAATAAATTACCCGAAAACTGTATACAGTTATTAAATAATCATTATCAATTAATTAATCATAATAAATTTATTAAAATAAGAGTATTTTAAATACAAGTTTTGCATTTAATTTTCTTTGCTGATGACGAAAGCCTTGAGTCTTATAGCAGAAGGCCAAACGAATCACATTCATGCATGACACGCGAAAATTATGACGAATTTAATAGTAAAGATGCTACAACATCTTTCAATCATATATTATATGGCGTGAGCATAAAACCGGAAATAAAAGAAAAATTAATTATCCAAAGTACTAGAAACAGCAACTGCTTTTTTAATTACGAAAAAAAACTATATAAAACATTACTGTAATTAATTCCTCGTTACTTCCGGATAATCCAAATAAAGAGTATCAGCGAGTTTACACTGCTATTTTCGCGCGCATTACGCTAATCGCTCTATTACCCATCTTGCTAAACCGCAGCGACAGTCGAGCGAGCCGATAAAACCATAATCTGATTTAGTCGCGCATTTGCACTCGAGAGCAACGAATTATCAAACAAACGTATTATGCACAACTTTAACTATCGGGATTCGCGTCGTAGAAGGGGAAATTTGTCCCTCCCTTTGCCGTAAAGTCTGCTGCTCGAGTTGTTGTTCGTGTCTCGGAGAGACTTATGTTTCTACTTTTCGCGCGAATTCAGCGAGGCGGCGGAAGATTCGAACGCGGCGCGAAAAGAAGGCTTTATTGTTGGCCCGGTCGCTGCATTGTTTCGCAATAAGGTGCCTGGAGATTGTGCTTTATTTCGCAATTAATTACAGTCTCACGGGTTTAAAATATATGGAATCCTTTGTTCGCGAAGGTTGTTCTTGTCGAGCGGAGCAAGAATTTCGTCATTGTTATTTATTGGTTGTACGGATTCACAGTCCGGTTTATAAACTCGGTGCACAATGGACTTTTATAAACAATTTAAAGAATGCACCTTTCTTTTTTTTTTTTTTTTTTATTTTGAATTTTGTTTAAAGTTGTAGGGAAGACCGGGGCTAGTTGAGACAGTGCTTAAAGTAAAACAAGTAAATTATGCATATCGTAGGATTCGTCCTATTATCATTAACAACGCTTCAGTTTTTGTTTATAAACAAAAAAAAAAAAAAAAAATTAAAAATGCGTCAATTTTCCCCCTATGTCTGGCAACGTACCCCAAGTATGGGGCTAGTTGACACAAACATGTGTTGATAAAAAATGTTATTAAACATATATAAAGTAAATTGTAGATAATAAAAAAAATTGTCAATGATCTCTTATCCAAATGCTTTCAGATGTAATCAAAAAACATTTTTTTAACTATTATTATTATAAATAGAAAAGAAAACAAAAATTAAAAATTCTGTCAACTAGCCCCGGTCTCTCCTAACAGCCTCAAGTCTTAAAATTTACTGAAAAATTTTGAATTACAAGTGCAACATTTATACGCAGTGATAAATTTAATTTAGACGCTAATAATTCACTCAACCCATCCGCAACTCACCATCGCCGACTCGCAAGCTCCCTTTTGAGTCTCTGCCCACCTTGCGAATCATCGCCTTTAAAGCCTCGGTGTCGGGCTCGTATATATAAGGTCTGGCGATGATTTTTGCGGTGCGGCGCGCGGCGGCGACGGCGGCGGCACTGCTTTAAAGCTCGTTCGCGAACTTTCTTCATTAATCTTCGTAATTGATGGGCTCGCATTGGAATTCTCGCGGTCCTTCGGTGTGTGTGTGTGTGTTTAGGGCCTGCGAATATTGATGGCGGCGGGCCGGGAATTTCGCGCGCCGCGCCGTCCTGCTTAACGCGGTAATGAATTTTTAATTGAGCCCCATCTAATTTACGAGATTTTTTTTTCGCGCCAAGCTCTTAACGCGGACGTAATAATTCATTGATGGCCCGCGAGAGTTTATTACGCTTCCTCGAGAGGCGGAGTTGGGGAATGTAACGGGGGATTGTTGCGCGCGAACAAGTAGGTTTTGTACGGGTGGAGTGTGTGCAGGGGGTTTGATTCTAAGAGAGCTCGAGAATGGTAGGTTTCGGGCAGTGTAAAATCCTAGCATTTAAACGTACACCAGTTGCATCAAAATTCATAGCAACTGAGGTATAGAAATTCAGAGAACGCTTCGTCAGACTGGGATATAATCTTTGCACGTAGCTTACATTAATATGGAAAATGGAACTTTGTTGAGATTCTCTATACAGCTTCCTTGCTTTATTCAAGTATTCCCTCTAATTTTAAGATAAAAATAAAAAAAATAAGAATTCCGCCATTCTCAACCCCCTAAACCGGAGAATCAGAAAACTAAGATCAGCTCAGCACTCCACTCGACTCGACGCTGAAAACTCCAGCGGCGCCTCACTAAAAGCGATAATCCGCAATTTCAGCCGGAGATATATAATACAAGAAGGCCACGGGGATATAGGCTTGGCAATTTCCCCCGGTACACACATGCAGCTCCTCTCGCTCACGCGTGCTGCTTGACGCGACGTCGCTCGACTCGTAAATTGCAGGCCCTTCGGATCGCCTCGTTTTCCAGTCTTTGCCGCGAGTCTCGCGGCGGCGGCGGCTTTATGCGCGGCGCTTTCACGGGTTAAAGGTGTCAAACGGAGTTCGCTCTGTAATGCCTCGGCCAGAAGACGACGCGCCGCCGCGCGGCATGGCGGCAGCTTTGTTTTAAGCGGCCTCGTAACGCGACAACGCAATCTGGTTCCGGGTAAATAATGGGCCCGCCATGGCTGAGGGATTACGTTGTTTATTTTCGCGGGGCAAGAGCGTTTATCGGTTGGCTTCGCTTTTTCGGAAAGTTTAAGAGTTTGCATGTTTGACCTGCGATATTTATATAAATGATGTATATTTATATAATTCAGCTGAGTAATTTTAGAATAAGGCATTTTTTAAATCATATTTTACTTTCAAACATTGCAATTCACATCGTGCATATTACTTTAATGCACCTAAGCTTGTGCATTTTGAAAATTAAGTTAGGATCAGTGGTACTTTGAAAGCTTGCAGGACAATAAAGCGCATTACTGCAAACATATATATTAAGCGCAAGATCCGGTATAATATATACCGTTAAAGCTTTCGGTAAACTTGTTTCAGTACTACAACATGAAAAGCAAACATTATGCATTACTAAACTGGTCTGCAGAAATCTTCTTGAAATTGTTACTAAATATACTTCTAACCGTTTTTTCAACTTGTTTTATTATCAAGCTTTATTAGAGCTTAATTTATATTCTTTATTTTTAAGGAATCATTGCAGTTAATATAACTATACAAACATTGTTATTGTGTGGAAAAAAAACTCTTCCACTCCGAAATGCACCCTCACTCAAATAAAATAACCCCCGTGCAACTACTCGAGCAGCAGCAGCAACAACAGCCAAGGTTCGCGAAAGATCAGCCGCAGCCGCAAATCGAGGCGATTGAGTTTTCCCCGCACGCGAGCATTCGCCTACATTCGCAGATGGCAGCCGAGTTTAACCCAGATACTTCTCCGCGCGCGGCAGCCGAGTCGTCTGAGGGCAAAGCCGCGTCGGGGGTTCGACAACACTTGAATTTGCGAGGCTTCGCGGAAGCCCTCGGCGTTGTTGCCCCCCCGACGAGCCGCGCTCCGCAGTCGGCGGAGAGCAGTAGCGTTTTCGCCCTCTCGCGATCGCGAGACCTTTTTCTCTCCTCTTCTTTCCTTTTCCTCGGCGTTCGATTAGCAACACAACCGTCAAGATTGCGCAACTAATTTTGTACGCCCTGCTCCTGGCGTTCTTTCTTCTCTTCTGGCTGCTCACCGGACTGTTTTTTGAATGGTGAACCATGAGGAGGAGACGCGCTTCTGGATCGATTCGTATAGCTGGTAATTTTTTTTTTTAAATGAGCGTGTTGTTATACGCGGTATGAATTTGTTTGCCGGTGCTCTCGCTGTATTCGGTGTGTTGATTTAGTATTTCGGTGAAAAACAGTGTTTGTTAGTGTATGTTTTGTATAAAATTAATTCTATTGTGCGATGTAAATTAGTTTAAATTTAAAGCACGTTGTTTCTTTCTTAAATGAAGTAATGTAAATTAAAAATTGTTGGAAAAACAATTTATGAATCAGATAAACTTACTTTGGAAGTATTTTAAAAAGTTAACAGAAGGATATATAGTTACTTATAAAGTCTTCTTATTATTAAAACTTTTAAACGCTTGAATATTTCAAGTTTACGGAGTATTTTTATTACAAAGAAAGTCAAACTGTTGAACAATTATTTTTAATATATTTTCAGTAATATTATTAAAGTATAAATTTAACTCGTACTTAATTTTGCATTTAGATTTATTTATTGAATCTTTTGAATTTTATTCGATGCAATTATTTTTTTTAATATAAAAATTTATATACATTTATAATATATTTTTATAATATATTTCCCTCATGAGTAACCGAAAAAAAAAATATGTGACAGGACTAGTCGTGTTCTTAACGACGATAAGTCCAGCAGTGCTGCAAGAAGCTTACGAATTTGACCTGTCTGGCTCTCAGCTCAACTGTACAACGACGGATAACTATGGAAACTTCCATCCGACAAATGCCGGCCATATGGATGAGCCAAAGGGTTTGCAACGTCAGCCGGCGAAAGAGAATTATTACGATAATCAACATCTGAACAGACACTTTAGTGACGAACGAGCTGGCAGATATCCAGACGATGAAAATAGTAGTCGGGATCTTGACGCGTCTCTAAACCGATATCTGGATGATGAAAATAGAGATCTTTCTGTACGACCGTTGAATAATTTTGAAAATAACCAAGAGTCAAGTTTAAATCGAGACCTTCCGAAAGGTCCACCAGCGAGCAAATTTGAAGACGATCGTGAATTAAATAAATATCCTACAGACAGTGAAAGAAATCGGAATATAGAAGATGATAGTTATCTTAATAAGTATCCCACCGATATTCAAAGAAATAGAAACGATGAATATGCAAACAAACAGACAGAGAATCAGCGATATATAAATAGAACGTTTAACAATAAAGAAGTTATTAGAAGTAAAGAAATTAATAGAAATCTAAATGAAGAATACTTTAGAAATCGTGAGACTGACAAAGATAGTAACAGAAATTTTAATGATCGACAAATTCTTAGGGGTTTTGAAGATTCGTATATTAAAAAGAAATTAGAAAATAAAAATGCTAATAAAAATGTAGAGCAACGCTTAAATAAAGATTTGGATAATAAGCAACCACTAAGAATTTTCGATGGTGAACATAAAAATGTAGGTGATGAGCATTTTAATCGTGATAACGGTGATGAAAATTTAAATAGATCCAAAACTGATCAATATCCTAATAGAAATTTGGATGAAGCGATTCCCTACAGCCATCTCGATAATATTCGTCCGGACGGACGTTTTAAAGATCAGAATTTTGAACGACGTCTTGTTGATCAACATCACGATGGACATGTTGGTGATCATGACTTCGAAAAATATCCATATGATAAAATAGATTATGATCAATCATCAAGTATCAGTCGTGCAGAAAAACCAGATTTTGAAAAAAAATCTGATGAACTTACTCCTGACAGACATTTAAATGAGCCATACCTCAATAGAAATTCAGGTTCTGACAAATTACTTAGTAATCCAAATTTCGAAAGAAAACTAGAAGATCCAAATTTTGAAAGACATGTGGAAGATAAGCCACTTGGTAATCCGAATTTCGAACGAAGACTAGAAGATCAAAATTTGGAAAGACATACGGAAAGTAACCCACTTGGTAGTCCAAATTTCGAACGAAGACTGGAAGATCCAAATATCAGAAGACACTTTGAAGATAAACCTCTAGTTAATCCGATTGAACGACGGTTAGAGGATCCAAATCGCGCAGAAAGTCCAAATTTTGAAAAGCATTTACTTGAACCAAAGCCTAATAAGCATCTGGACGATCTGATACCTAACAGACGGTTAGACGAACAACAACCCGAGAAGGATGGAAGTGACAACGTCCATCCTGATAGACGACTCAGTAAAGAAGATTTTATTTTTAAGCACTATCCAGAACCTAATAGGAACAATCAAAATCAGTATATTAATAGAAATCCGACGGATTATCCTAAAGTGCGGTTTAATAATCCATACACGCAGGTAATGGTAAATATTGTTGTTTATGATTGATAATGTAGTGTTCCATTTCCGGTCTTTTCAATATTGAATCAGTCTACTCTTTAAGTTTGTTGCAATAGTTCTCGTTAATTAATGTTCACATTTAAAAATTCTTAAAATAAAATAAAATTTGTAACAATTAAAATGTTATAAGATTCCAATTGATGACACAACAATAGCACCACAAAAGGAATCAAATGTCTCACAGCTAATGACGTTTAATTTGCCGAAGGACTGGGAGGAGATGAAGCCGAAACTGAATTTCCCAAATAAGACTGGAAATGAAAGATTCAAAATGGCCACTTTGCACCTTGACAAAGGATTATTTATTTTTGGCTTTTTGAGAAGCGTTTTGTCAGTTATTCAACCGCGCAACGTTCCTTTAGGTGCGTGAACAATTTATTTAAATTTAATTAAATTCAATTTTAAGTCAACAGTTGGCAGTTTAATTAATATTACATATTGAGATTGTATGAATGTAAATGCCAAGTAAAATATTTCTAAACATTTCTCTTGAATCTTATACGAATAGTTTTTCTACTGTCTAAAACTTGTTCAAAATTCACTATAAATTTCAGTTCTCTTACTGAGCACGTCATTCATTACCCTTTGAAATTTTGTTAACACGCTTACTCTGTACGTCCAACGGAACGATAGATCTCCTGAAAGATACCGTGGAAGGCAAAGTAAACATCTCAACGCTAATTACGCAGGTAATTACCCAAAGCTTCTTCAATACCTTTCTTTCTTACTTCAATGAACACGTATCTCGCCCATCCTTTATTATCAATCAGCCTGTCAAGACTTTCATCGTAAAATATATCGATTGCGCAAACTTCTGACCCTCGAAATATACTTCCTCTAATTTTCCTTATTAAAACTCGCCGGCGGTCGTTAACCCGCCGACGGCTCGATAAAAAAAATTATTAATTAAATCGGCGACATTGTAAAGCAGAGCGAGAGAGGCGAAGGAGGTTGAGAGGCGAAAGTTTGAAAGGTACTCGTTTACAGTCGCTGCACTTGGAAATGGCATTCATCGGCGTGATATCGTTCTTGGTGGTATTGATGTTCGTTGTTCCCGGCACCGAGCTCTGGCTCTGCTGCCGGCGGAGCAGGTACAACTACCAGCGGCGCCGACACGGGACTCTCATCTTTTTTCTCGCCACCTTCTGCGTTATCATGGGGTAAATGTTTGCTTTTTATTATATAGAGTTTCGACTTTGTGCAATTAGCAATTTGCTCCTAAGTAGGGTACCGATTACACTTTGTGAATTTTCAATGTGTGCTGCTAAATTAATTTGGTAATTTTGTTGTAAAATTTTAAAAGTCATTTTTTAAATAAATTTTGATTTTGAATTTAAGAATATTCCTCTCATTTGTACACTGAATACGAGGAGGTTTAATTAATAAAGATAAAAGACATTAAATGCAAACAACGCACCAATGTTTAGCCCACTTGAAGTAGTAAACAGTTCTTTAATCTTCAAATAATACTCGATCTATATCATGTATAACGTGGCGCGGAAATGCTTCGTAGCTTAGAAGCTACTTAGCTCTTAAACTATTCGCAATTATCAAGTGCAAATATAAACACAATTAAACTTGATAAATTAACAGTACATCTCAAATTACTTGAAACCATTGGTAAATTAACAGACGATCTTGAATTAGTTCATTTTTAAGCTTTAAGGTGGTTGTATGGTTTATCGACTTATCAAAGAAATTATTAAGATTTTACAAGCACATAGTGTAAAGTACGTAC
>UCOL01001762.1:0-32441 GCA_900474335.1 Ormyrus nitidulus
GGTGTATATATATATATATATACGTCGCCAAGCGCTTTCATGAATGAAACTCTCCTCCTTTTCCTCCCCACCGGCTCGACATCAACAGGCGTCTTTTACTACGCAGCGATGCTCACTGGCCAATCGATTTTCATTCTACCTGGAGCGGGGAGGAAAAGCTCGACGTTTTCTCCTACTTGCCATCCCTACCGCGGACTTGTGTCTGCTTTCGTTGGCAGGAGCGTAGTCCAGGTTAAGAGGACCATTTGCTCATTAAAATAGACTATTTTAAGGGGATAATTGCAGTTAATTACAGTCTATATAATAATTAAAAGTTTACCAAAATTATGAAAAGTTAAGATTTTATATTCTTTAATATATTGGTTAAAATAACAATTCACCGACCAGTTTCTAATTTACTATCTTTGAACTGTTTTATAGAACTTATTATAAATCCATGAAATAATTAAATTGGTCTATATTATATATTTTGATAATCTAATATAATTATAAAACTTGATTTAATAATTTAATTAGTGCTATTGATAACTTCGTATCATTTACAGCCTATTAATTAAGTTACTACAGGAAAGAACTAACTTCAATTAATATATAAAAGAAATGGGAACTTACTATATAAGTTAATTGCGTAAAGCTAGATAGTTATTATTAAATTTGATAATTTCATGTAATTAAAAAAAAATTTGATTATTTAATTATCTCATTAGAGCTGCTGATTAATTTAATATTATTTAGAGTCGATTAATTTAGATACGTAAAAAGCTTCTCAGAGGAAAGATATTTTTAACACTCTACAATAAAATAGTTTTAAATGAAAGTCTGTATAAAAATCAAGGTCGTAGAGAGACCTATGATCGTTTCGTATGATGTTTGAACATTTTGTTCCATTTTGATAATGCAAGCATAATTTGCAACAATTTACCGCGTAACGCGTAACAGTTGTTTTAGATCGATAGATTTTTTTACCTAAAGCTTCTTTATGCGCTTAAAGAGCTCTAAATGATAATGGTGCTTTCAAACGAAAGCTGCTTACATCTCATTAATCTTCTTTGATAAAGTAAACTAGACGTTGAATTGAAGTTATTTTTATCCTAATTATTATTATTGTTATTTGCTTTATTGGAGTGTTCATCTTCTTATTTCTTTAAGAAATTCAAACGATTATTTTTGCGGTAAAAGCAAATTGAACTAAAAATAGAATTCAGGAAAAAATACTTTATAAGATATATCTTTTTATGATAAATCAATATTAGCCACTTTATTAAATTGTCATCATACGTCATATTCAAAGTTGATATACAAGATTCAGTGTTTCCTTCCTCTTTGTTTAGATGTTAACTATTGAATCTACTGTGTACAGTAGATTCCTATGAAATATTTATATCAACATATTTTCCTGATTTTAAAAACAAGTACATAAAATACATTTTCCGCTAGTTTTTGTTATACAAATAAATTTCAATCATCCATCAAAATGTTTTTATTCATTCATTAGACTTTTTTGCTAGAGAATAGTTTTTTCCTCGGTATTCACCTACAATTATTTAGAAAAAAAAACACTTTTATCAGATAATGAGACAGATTGTTTAGAGAAACCAGAATGTACCGTAACAAAAAGTTTATTTTTACATTTTCGTTCAACTTCGTTAATTTATAATTTATAAAAAGTTGAATAAGATTAGTGCTAAGTAAAGAAAAATTAATATGACAATATGAATTTAAATTTTTAAAATCCTTAAAAAAATATCCTCGCTAACTTGCTTCATCCTTCCTTTAGTTTCCAAATAACTTAACAATAAAATCAAATCCGAAAACTCGTATAATGAAAAACTTTATCGTTTCGGTCACTCAGCGGTGTACACATTACGCTTTCTCTCCGCTAGCAAGTACGCTCCTGGCATATCCCCAACCCCTACCGCGCTCGGGAGACTTACCTCCCTCCCAGAAACCGGGCGGAATTCGAGAGCGGAGAGGTCGCGCAGCAGTCGGCGCCTCGCTCTTTTTTCTCGCTATACACCTCGTGGCGAATGACGTCAATGGGAACTCCGCAAAAAGTCATCCGCGCCGCATTTCTTACGTATATAACGTATCACTCGCTCTCGGCGCACGCGTCCGCGGCCTGGTGTTAACCCATGAGCTTCCGGGTGGTAGGGCAGGATATTTTTGGCCGAGCTGGGATTTGCCGCCGAGTTCCTTAAACTTTCATGATTCAATGATATTCTTACGTGGGTGGCTCGTTCGAGGTCGAGAACGGTCACTTGTTTCGTGGAAGCTGCAGGCTGCCCGCAAATTGGCAAAATGGCAATCGATTTTAAGGGGAAATTTGTAAGCTGTCGCGTTTAGCGTAAAATATGAAGCGAACTTTGTGCTGTGGAAATTTATTTACAAGTATTTGCAAATAAAGTACACTTGTGATTGGATTTGACCTATAAAATGGGACTTTGAAAGAACTAGATCAATTCGTGATTTCCTATTCAAATTCCTCGTATTGTAAGACTTCGCCTGAAGTATCAAATTTTTTCAGTATTTGCAACACAAGGCTTGAAAATGACTAATAAAAAGAAATCTAAATACGCCATACGCATTCACATTTTACTTACTGTAAAATGTGAACAAAAAACATTAATTACCCACTGACTTCGAATTTTTTTTTATGATTATCGAGCTGAAATTCACTAAAAGTATACAACGCCCAGATACAACACTGCATTCGACTTTATCAATGTTACAGATTAAGTGGTCCTATACCAACTATGCAGCATTCCACAAAATGCAAACGTCAATATAAAGGACGATTAGGCTGAAAGTGGCGTCCGAATTGTCGACCAGATTGTGCGCAAGTCTGCGAAGGGTAATCTAACAATCACTGCAGAAATCCTAATGACCCAATCAGCGTAAATGAACGAGCTCCGTTTTCATTTACAGCGAGGAAAGTAATTCCGAATCTCGGAAATATTCAACCTACATTCTTCACTGCCATTTTAATCCTTCAGTTTTCATTATAGTTCTGGTATTTTTCAGATTACGTTGCTTGTCGATGTTTCATTTGAATTAAGCTACTGTTCCATTTGACTTTTCTAGTTCCGGCTGAGTTGAATAATAAGATTTCTACTTGTCAAGTGAACGACTAATAGCTATACTCGATTAGAAAATTAAACCGTGATTTTAAATTGAAATCGATTCACGTTCAACTATATTTACGGCATTGTCCGAGAAGATACTTAATCGATGCGTAGGTACTCAAGTGAATTGAAAGAAAGATAAAAATCTGCAAGGATAAATCTAATTTGCAAATCAAACAAAATATGTAAATATTCATGTTAAAATATTCCAGTTTAAATTTGAAATCGAGACTGGTATATAAATTTGTTACTTTTAACGACTCGTTAAATAATTTAATGCGCCTTCTAATCCACGTTTACAACTCTTTACGATAATTTACTAAAGTACGAATCGCTTTGGAGAACGTACATCAATCGAACAGGTCTTCGTATGACCGTTTACGACAATTTTATAATCCCAAGCGTGACGATCAATGTTAAAATATTGGTTAAATTATACTTGTTTTATGATGATCACGACCTCCACTCGTGCGACAACTGTGCATTTCAGTTCTTCCACGTATGCAATAAGCATGATTAAAGTATGAAATTATTGTTTTAATTAATCTTAAGTAAAGTGTAAGATAATATTCAAATTTTTCGTTTCGAAATCTTTTATTCTATTGTAGGCTGTTAAGTTCAACATATTTTATTTACATTTTATTTTTTAAATATAACTGCAACCTTCGGAAATTTCGACAGAATTACCATTTGAAATAAAATTTTTTAAATAATATAACAACAATTAAAACAACTTGTTCTTATGAAAAGCAAGAATAGGATTAATATTAGAATTTTCGTGTGTATCTATATTAATGAACGAGTCCTACATTTTTTCCATATATTGTGTGCAGTAGTCAAGGACGAATGTTTAAATAAGGACGCTGTCTATTTTTTATTGAAATTTCGACGATAGAAAGAAGCAAAAGTATATGT
Organism: Ormyrus nitidulus; assembly: GCA_900474335.1. Taxonomy (NCBI): domain Eukaryota; kingdom Metazoa; phylum Arthropoda; class Insecta; order Hymenoptera; family Ormyridae; genus Ormyrus; species Ormyrus nitidulus. Next base: position 4,038 of record UCOL01001762.1, read on the forward strand.
AAATGACATTTTACTTTGGATTTGATTTTCTAATTACTTTCATCCTTTTTCAAGTTTTCATAATTTCCTGAGGAAAAATTTATTACGATATACAGCCTTAATTAAAGCTGAAAAAATCTTAAGGATTTTACTAAAAACTACGAAATAATCTTTTCATGAAGAATGTAAAAGTAAACTTCTATCACGGTGCACATATTCCTAGTTTAAGAATTCATGCTGGAAGATATGCAGATCACGCAAAAACTGGTATAAGGTGGAAATTCCCTGTTTTATTTAGAAAAGTCATCGGCACTTCCAGTTTCCTCGTGTTTCATTTTTCCGCTTGCCGCACTGAAAAAAAGAAAGTGTGCCGATTGACATTATCGTCATATAGTACTATAGGAAAAAATCTTCAAAGATTGAATCTTCAAGGAAAAGCATGCGATCTGCTTCAGTAATTAATTTAATCATTACTTTAAGTTTCATAAAAAGAATTTTATATTCTTAAACTATTATAAATTAATCTTTAAATTCATAAGTAAAATTATAACAATTTATATATAATTTCGTTTAAGTCGTTTTTATTAAAGCAAGCGAACCAGAATGCTTAGAACAGACAGAACCAAGTAAAAATAAAAAATTATAAGAAAAAGAATAAGGACCATTTATAAATAATTCAGTATATTAACACTTACACACTTCGCATCCAGAATCTCCTTTCATTTTCTTTATACTTCGCGAATAAATGAATGATAAAGCCCGGATTCTCGGGTCTGCGATCGCCGAATTCTCAGCTCTCATCCCCCGCGAGTGCGAGAATTCCAGGCGTGCTTTAATAGAGGAAAGAGACTTCGGGCGCGCCTTGCTTGTGTTCATTGCGATTTATAGTCAGGTTGCGGAGAAATTGAGAGAGGGCAGGATGAATACGGATAGGTAGGCTTCTTGAACCTAGTCATTTTAAATTTGCGTCAGTGCTGTTTGCGCATCTCCATTGTCGGAGTGGTTTAATTAAAATCATTTGTTTACCGGTCCTTTGCGAGGTGAATATTGTTAGCTCATCGTTTGAGTGAACTTGACTTTTTAGTCGTCGTCAGCATCGATTAAATTTCAGCGGTTCTGGAAAATTTTTGAAGCTGTGAGAACAATAAAAATATTATCTTTTTTATTAGTTTATTACTTCTTTATAAGGTTCATAATTTGTAATAGATATTTATAAGCGGCAAATTTTAAGTTTCAAGAGCGATATAAAAGCACACAAAAATCGGTTCTGCTCTTTATTGCTACTTAAGGTGATTCTTATATTTATTTTTTTGGTAATTTAGATTGATCATTCAAACGTAATTTGCTTTGAAGTCATTTTCATGAATAATTCATCAGTCAAGTATAAAAAAAACCGTAAATTTAATGTTTAACTATATAATATTTGATCTCATTTACGATATGAAATATTTCTTGTAATTGTTTCCAGCTCTCTGTGCCTATTGTATAAATCAGGTTCAGATGATAATGTTGAGCCAAAATTGATATAAATTAAGTAAATGAAAAATTAATGTATGCTATATAACCATCATTGTAATTACAAGAAGTTTTTCGATGTTGACTTTATTAAGAATAGTTTTCATTACGTAAAAAATATTTTTACATATATAGTATTATTTTAGCAGTATTTTTACATTATTTTCAATACGAATTGACAGTAAATAGTAAGACGACAAGCAATTAGAACAAAAATAATTTAGGAGTATTACTAACATTTTTTAATTAGCTCCCAATGCTTGATGTAGTTTAGTCTGTCTTCACATAAAGGGTGACTTGACTGATTATTAACAATTTTCGTATATCTTAAATTTTAATTGCTCACTGGTTTATCTTAGAAAGATAAAGACATACTATGATTCGTGCACAGAAGAATCGTGCCCATTTTAATTGCGCACACTTCAGAATAGTCTAATACATCTATACATCAATATATAAATTTCACCAATGCTAAAATGTGCACGACGTTTAAGTATTCGATCCTCACGTGCATAAACCAACTCATACATCTTTCATTATACACTTCCTTGATTATTACACCCAACTTAAGTATGTTAATTGCTAGACAAACATTATTAGTTGGAACATTGCATTAATTATTCATGAGTATATGTGCTTGATCATCGTATTATAAGTCCAGAAATGTGAAAAGATAATATATTGACACTTTTGATATATTTACGTAATATAACAGTTGCAAGATAAATTATATTACATTAGGTATAACCTCAAGGACTTCTAAATAGCACTATATACACATAATTGAACCTAGAATCTTATATTATTTAAACAAGTATTAAAATCTAAATTTGTAATATGGAAACCCTTATAATTATCTTATTAACTTATAATATTCCGAGTAAATATTCTTATAAACTATTATAAAAATGATTCTCTTTTATTTCCAATCTCATCCTATTATAACAAAAAGAGTTGTGCGCATGCTTTGTCATTACCTTTCCATGCAACGAATATTTTAGTTTAACTCGTTTATTACCCACATAAAGGTGACCTTGGACGGGTTTTACTGTTCCGGGACAAATTTTTAATTACCTGTCAAACAGTAATTTCTTAATTATTGGCCTCAATTTACAATTAAAATAATAAATTACTTTAAATAATTATTGAAAAGTTTTATTTAAAAACAGAACAATAAATATTCAGGTGTTTAACACAGGTTATTAAATTATTATGGTTTATCTCTTATTTCAAACGAAAATTAATGCTCATAATTATTGTTATTCTGCTTAAAAAGAATTTGGCGTCAAAAAGGCAGTATATTATATGCGATCGACGCTCGCTGTGAATTCCTGAGAAAAAATTAGTACTTTAGCCAATATTTTTTTTTCAATTGACGACAAAAATTTACGTGGAAATCCCATCTTCATTCAATACCGTTACGAAATTCGAAAAAAAAAAAAAAATGACGATAAAAGTATATGCGTTAATGAAATCCTTGCCTGCTCTCGCATTAATCACGTCCCACTATTTTCACTTCTTATAAATATAAAGTCAAGGCGGCTTCACTCATCAGTTCGGTCTTCGTGTTCCCGCCAGTCAAACGCGCGAACGAGTGTCCTGGTGAATTCACACTGACGGAGGTGTCAATTGTTAATCGCGTGTGTATCGTGAGCCGTGGTTAATTATCAGCAATGAAATTCAAAAAATTTGTGCTGTGCGTTTGCGTGGGTTTGTTATTTGAGTGGGCGAATTGCAGTTCCAACTATGAGGATTATTTGAACCTGGAAACAGTTCAAGTTGTAAGTACCGGTGACAATTTGATGCTTTCTAATTTATACTTTCCAAATGTAATATTGCAATTGCAAAATTTAATGTTTTATATATTTAAAGGAAAATATTATTTCTTTTCAGTAATTGTTTAAGTGTAAAATGTTTCTTTTGATTAAGAAACAAAGCTCTTTTCAAGTGCATAGCAAGTGATCCCAATTATTAAAATAACTATATTTTATAGAAATATAACCTATTAATTAAAAAATATAAATATTCCAATATATTTATAGTATAAAAAATATACAATTATTCAGGCGAATGATTGTATAGCACTTACTGATTAGTTAGTGAAAATTTTATGCCAAGTACGAAATTTAAAATAAATATTTGGAAATCACAATGAATAAATCATTAACGTTTGTAGAATCAAATAACTTCTCTGATAATTGGTTATGTTCTTATGTTGCCGGTTTTTTAAATATATGTATGCTGTTGCAATAATAACATGATAATTTATTAAAATTTCTATTCTAAATAGTAAGTATTTACTTTCAGTTATTTAGACATGGAGAACGAAGTCCGGAAAAAGTGGAAGCCGAACTGATGAAAGATAAAAATCCATTAAATGAAATGTATGGATTTGGGCAACTGACAAACGTAAGCTACAACTTATAGTTTAACCAACTTTATTTATTCTGTATACAAATTTTTGGAATGAAAATTGATATTTAGAGGAATAATTTTTATACAATTAAAGATAAATAATTAAATAACAATTAAAAATAAAGAAAAATAGTATTATCGCACCATTTACGATAATCAATGTGAAACAAGTTATTATGCTGGTATTATGCTGGTTTCTGCAAAAAATTGTACAATTATATACGGCCAATAAATTCAATAAATTTTTTAATTGTGAAATATTAATACCATCATTAGTTGATGAAAAGTGGCATTGCAGCTTAGTTACATATTTAATTTATCAAATTTATCGCTCGTATGATCAAATCTAATCGGGGTCAGATTTTCTGGTTAGTTTGTCACGTTTAATGTTGTAAGAAGTGAATGTCTTGAAACTACAGTGAAGGTGTTAAATTTCCTTACGCAGGAATAAATTTCTCATCAAAGTGTTATTTTTAAGAGAATACTAGCGAGGAATGCTGGAGAAAATGTAATTGGATTCTCGATATCTCGAGGTATCATTCTTCAATCTAAGAAAAAAATTCAAGCGTTAAATTCAATAGTATTTATTCTTAATTGCAGCATATTCTATTTTAATTAAATGTCAAAAATATGTGTACAATATAATCTTATAATTCTGTCCGTTATATATCAATAATTTTATTTCATTGTTATCATTATTACATTACGAGAATCACGATGATTTTTTATTTCCTAGTAGAAATTTGACGATCAAAACTAGTGAGTTCATTTTAACTCTATAAATTAGCTAATTTAACTGCTTACTTCAGTAGTTTTATGTCAATTCTTCTCGCAGAACTTATTAAAATTTTTATCTACTGCAAATTATTACTAAATTGTACTGTTCTAATCTTTATTTTATTGAATTGTTTTGATTTATCATTGATAAATACATTTTTTCCGAGTTTTATCTCAAATTCCTTTTTCGAAGCATTAACAGAAAATCTTCATTAATTTTAACAATTTATTTTCATAATTTATTGTGCCTAAACGCGAAAAGGAGAATCCCCATGAATTAATGGCAAGCGGCTTTCAGATTATTGAAAGCCTTATAATAGATGTATTCATAATTCTTTTTCCCTGCCTTTCCTCGTATTAATTTTTGGCTCAAAGTAAAGGTCTCGAAGGCTCTGTAAATGACAGTAGATATTTTGTGTTCTTTGACGTTTTCTCGTGTTTTAATCGGATCCTCCTTTATGTAACCATTTTTTTCGGAATTAAATGACAATAATGATGGCAATTATTTAGAAAAGTACATTTCAATTTTCATTTAATTGAACGCACACATTTTTTTAATTAATGATAGCTTTGAACAAATTATGGAGATTTATTGGTCTTATTTATTGGCTCTTGGTAGTTTAAAACTGAATTAATGCTGAGAAAATAAATGATTAATAAAGTTACATTATGCAAATTAGTATGTTATCTAAAATTTTTTCAGGTTTTCTTTCAATAACTGTTTTAATGCTCAGCCCAAGTAAATTACACCGAGGAAAAAAACCAAACCAGCAACGTAGAAAGTCAATAGAAATCAATCGCAAAATTAGTTTTTCCTCTTCAATGACTTAAATAAAAAAAAAAAAAACCAGAAAAGTTAAAAACATTCAACACATTCAACTCAGACTCGGTGCAAGCAGCAAGCCTGCGGGCGACTGCGAAAAGCTCAATAAGTAATTCGCGCGTTTATTCTTCACCGCAGACGGGCAAACGGCAGGAGTTCCGTCTCGGCGAGGCGCTGCGGCGCCGGTACGGGGATTTCCTGGGCTCGAGCTACAAGCCCGGCGACGTCTACGCTCGCAGCTCGGCCTACGACCGGACGAAAGTCTCGCTGGAGCTCGTCCTCGCATCCCTCTACCCACCCACGGGCGAGCTCGTCTGGAACGAAGATTTAAGGTGGCTGCCAATCCCGATACACTACCTGCCCAAACAGCTGGACAATCTGTTCTTATTGAGCAACTGCCCCAGGTACAAGATTTTAATTAATTAATTGGTGGCTTTTTTGGAAATTATGTTTATTCTGCGATTATATATTAACGTCTTTTATTTATTTACGTACCGCAAGAAAGTTTATTTTGTGTAATCAATATTAGTTATCTTCTGAATGTTTACCTGAGTTTTATCATTTTGCAGATATCAAAGGAACTTAAAACAGGTCATGAATTCACGTGACGTGAAATACGGGCTCGCGAAACACGAAAATGTTATGAAATTTTTGCAGAAAATGTATCCTGACGTCCAATACAATTTGGAAAACGTATTTTATCTCAACAACTTGTTAAACATGCAGGTAATTGTATAAGTATAGAGTGAGAAGATCAATTAGATTTTAACATACAATATATATTCTTCTATAAGTCAAAATTGCATTGAAAAAAAAAATGGATTTGGTTCTATAATTTAAGAGGTCTGTTCGTGTGAACTTAATTCATTTTTAGACCATTTTTTAAAACAATTTCACTTACTAAAGCATATTTTGCGCCTAACATTCTAGAAAAGCTTCAATTTGACGCTACCAAGCTGGTACAAGCCCGAGATTCACGAGCGGATAACCGCCGCTGCCAAATTCTATTTGGATACATTATCCTTCACGCCGAGCTTAATCAGGTTGAACGGCGGAGGAATGACCAAGAAGTGGGTGGAGAATATGGACCCGGATGATGCCAGGATGGAGCCGGGGCCGAAGATATACCTGTACAGCGGACACGAGTTCACTGTTTATGCAGTCGCTAAAGCTCATAACGTAACGCTGAAAAAGTCGCCAGCATTCGGCTCGGCTCTCATTTTAGAAAAGCTGCGAGACGACGAGGGTTACGTTTACGTTAAGGTAAAAAAAAAGTGTAGAAAAAAATCTTCAAAATTTAATTATTTACTAATTTTCATAAAATATTACATGTAACAAAGCACTACTGACCTTTACAATATTACTAAACGTTATTTAATTTGAATAACAATTCCATTCATAGTACTGCACATTCTTCTTACGTTTAAAGTGCGCGAAACCAAAGAACAAAACTATTGTTATTTAAACTAGATGAGTAACAAGGCTTTAAAATAATAGCATTACAATGGTATTATTTTAAACATAAGTTATCTTCAAAGTAGTGGTTTTTACGTGCTGAATATGAAATGCTGAACAAATGACATCATTCGAAGAATTTTTAAATCTTCATTTGAAAGTGAATACTACTTCAGAAAATGAGAATTAAATTAAATTAAATTAAATTTACTGGATTTTTATCAAACACTGTTAATTATTAATGCATTGTAAGTCACAAAAAAATTTAGAGAACCATAGTGCAAGGAATGTTTGTAATTTTTAATTTAAAAAAAAAGTCCAGTTAGAAGAGATAAATTTATGTTCTATATAGTTGGAAACGGCCGTGTTTAAGTTACCTATAGGCGAATGGCTATACCATTAGATAATTCTTTCTGTTTATTAATATGCATAGAGCTTTTAAAAAACCGATATTATATGCATAGAGCTTTTAAAAAACCGCGGACAACTAATCGATCGTTACGATGTTATGTTGCAGATGTACTATTGGACTGGCCCATCAGAAGAGCTTATACCAATAAAGTTAGATTGTGGCGAATATTGCACACTCGATGGCTACTTAAATTTAGTAAGTCCTTCATTGCCATCGGAAAATGAAATGCTGTGTTTGTTCAAAAACCTAAACACAGCCGACTTGGATTAAGTTTCTATTTTTCCCGTGAATTTCAGTATTGAAATTGCATCATTAGTTCAAATGATGTGTTAGTAAATTTTTTACAGATTAAATTGCAAGAAATTTGTTTATTATTGTATTCCTTGTATCTAATCAACAGATAATTTGTTGATTTTAAAACAGTCGTTCATAAAGTTTTAAATATAAAAAAGCGTATAAAATTGTAAAAATTATCTGTAATTAGTACAGTTATAAAAATGTCAGAAGTAATCAATAAATACTAAACAGTACAATCGTATAATACAATATAAGGTCATGTAGAAAGAAAAATAGAGATTCCATTAGTATGCTTGTTTACTTTTTTGAAGTGTAAAAACTTAATTGAAAATTACTGAATTTACTGATTATTTACTGAATTGGTTTCTGAATTTAAAATTACTTTCCATTGTAAATTTGAAGTAATGTGTAACTGATAAGGTGTAGATTACCAATGGATCGATGATACTTTAATTTTTTATGTGTATTTTGCTTCCTCCTAGAGGAAGCATTGTGATAGTAATTTTTGGAGTTGTTCGAAAAATTGGTTATACTTGTATTTTAGGTTACGAGCAGCTGACAAACGTATGTTAATGCTCATTAAATAAATATGTCAAATCAATTTGATACTTTGTTCGTTAAATCATTTATAAAAGCCAATAAAATGTCTTTTGACATTTTCGCATTTCTTTTTTTATAAATTTTTATATGGGCTCCTATCATCAAAGATTTAAGCTTTGATAACTTCAAAACGAGTTTAAAACTTTGTTTCAAACTAATTAAGAATTTTCGAAATGTGAAGGAAAAATATATTTTGTAGTATACAACTTTTAGAACTCTTATAGTTACAAAACTCAGTGCTTTCAAGACAATCATTCAGATTCTTAAAATTTTTTATTATTATGAGGATTCAAGTCAATTTTTTTTCAATTTTTTTCTGAAAATTCACAGGTCGAAAAATGAATGACAAAAGCAGCTAACAGACGCTATAAAGTTCTGCGGAGATCGATATGACAGTTCCCTTGGTGATTCTTACACTCTTTCCGAGTTCTATCCTTACAGCACCGATGCTATCCGCACTAAAATGTCATTACTCCACAACAAACTCTAATCTTAAGTGAATGCCAATTTCGTTTTGACATTGCATCAATCAAAATGGATGGTTTAATTTTGATTTAACTATTTAAAAATACTTCCAACGTTTCTTAGATTTAAAAATATTAATAAATGGGTTATAATATAAAAAGAGCGTAAGCGTGCATTTCATATTATACTTAGAAAAAAATGAAAATTAGTTTTGATTATTAATTCTGCTAAAGTTAATTCTTCCTTAATTATCACGTTTGTACTGCTAATATGAAATACGGGAAAACCTAGTTATGAGTATTTCGATAGTTGTTCAAAATAGCATCTCCATAAATGATGAAATTTAATCCGTTGTAAGTGGTGCAATATTTCCTGAAATAAATGTTAAAAGCTAAGCTTATGTTTAGATTTTTACCAAGAAAATATTCAACAATGTTTTTAATCAATATTTGTACATATACGATTAACCCATCACATAAAATTATCAATTTTCCATATTTGCTTTAGCTAATTATGTGTAATTATGCTTCAAATAGAGTAAATCTGGAACGTTCGCCTGCAAACTACCGACGCCATAATTATCTTCACCAAGTTGCATGCTAGACATTAGTGTCTGTACAAAACTTTGCAAGGAGATACCTCGAAGGGCAGTTACCAGAGAAGTCAGGAGACGATGTTAAATTTTCAAATATAAATTCAGGTGTAAATACATACGTAAAAAAATTAATTTTTAGTACGAAAAGTATAGTTATTGAAGTTTTAATAATGTATTTATATGCAGTCCGAGTCAACATCTTACTCTAATAGTCAATACTTTAATTCCTCCAGGTGGCCTAAGATTAATATAATTTCCCGATCTGAAAAAAAGGAATTTTATACACGATACTGTCCATATAAGTCAAAGAATAAGTTTACATTGTCGAAGTTGAACACTTCCATACCTTCTAGCATCTCAGCTATTTTCTTAGTTACGAGGTTCTAAAAACTGGATATAAGAAGCAGCGCAGTAAGTATATTAGAAGAAAAAGCTACTTCGTAAAAGCCGCACTGTATTACCCCACGTCTCCCGCTAACTTTTTCGGGGAACTCTAAAATCCGCGTCATTTTTTGCCGAGCGAACATTTTGCTGCTCTCCAGCCACCAGAAAGCACTCGTCTCCGAGAGCAAAATTCCTTAAACCACCGTGGCAAGTATCTCTAAACCTCGATATCTCAGTCCAGAGAAAAGCACAGATCAAAATATCTCCCCCCAGTTAACGGGCGAATCGGGGAGCCCGAGAAGTCGCTCAAAAATTCCGAGCTCCTGGCGGCAAACGTACACCAGCGCGGCGTATACATGCGCGAGAGGTTACTCGCCGCCCACGCGAACTTCCATATAGATTGCACGCTGGAGGGGGGGGGGGGACGCCCACGCGGGAGCGCGCAGAGGCTGCCGGCGGAGCTTGCACAACGCACAAGTCGTTGCTCACCCCTCGATCTTACGTTCGTTGTGCAAGAGGGCAGCGCGCGTCAGACGAGGCGTATATCGCGCACCGTCGGCCGCTCTCTCTCGCTTACGGAGGAATTCTTTTGCTTGACGAAACTGAAGGCGACGAGCGAGTGTGACTCTGATGACTGATGCAACGCGAAGCCGCGGAGAGAGAAAGAGAGAGAGAGAGAGAGAGAGGAACGTTGAATAGCGTACATTGGGATGTGCGGAAAAAGTAGAAGGCGTTTTTTTATCGGCGCTTTTGTTGAGAGGACGATACATGTTCTGGAAAAAAAAACACAAATCTTTCTTTGCGATAATTGTATGCTACTGAATTTTTATTCTGATTCGTTACTTAACTTTTCGTTTCACTTACGATTCTATAGTATACAATGTGAAATAATACTTCCTGATCATTGTTTTAGGCAACGATTAAATTAAAGACTCATCCAAGCTCACACAAAGCTCTCGATCAAACCGCACTATTACAAATGACATGCATAGAACATGCACGAATTAAAAGAACTGTCAGCGAAAAGTGAGGGTTCATCTATTCTGCCGCAGCTCGATCTGTTTTGTTGAATTCTAGCTGTCATGTACGGTACTGACTTTATCGCCATCAATCAATTTAACGTCTGATTTTTAGTCACGATTTTATTGAAATAGTTTTGTCATTATTCTATCTCAAAACTCATTTTTTCTGTGAAAATTTTTATTTGGTTTAATAATGAACGTTGACATATATTGCGCAAGAAATTACCAAGTGTTAAATCAACTTTTGGGAAAATTGTAAAATTGATTCCGGAAATGAAAAATATTGAAATCTTCTGTGTTAAGTTCATTTTCCCGGAATGTATAGACACTTCTCATTTGCAAAATTTTCCACAAGAGTACAAGTATAGTTTCAAATTACTTTCCCATAATACAAGGCCTTCTAAAAAAGATAACATCTAAAAGAAAATTGGAGGTAAATAAAAATGAAGAGCGCAATTTGTTACAAAACTGTTTAATAACGTTTTAAGTACTTAAAATAGTTTTATTTTCTTTGGGAATTTGAAAAAATTAAAAGGGAATAAATAAAAAACATCAATTTTTGTGTTGGTGATTTTTATTGTTTTGTATCTTTCATTTACAATAAATATACTCAAACAAGACGTGTAGTCGTGATAACATTTATATCGAACATTTTTTACCTTTGAAAAATCGTGCAAACGTATGCAGAGGAATAACTCTTTACTTAACTCCTTACTGCAGGTATTAAGATATCAAATAGTTTGATGAACATATTGTAAAATAGAACTGTAGTGGAAAATCAACTAACGCCGTAATACAGTTTATTGCCAAAAAAATTGTATGATTCTTTATGAAAGGTAAATTAGTATAGTAGTTAATTGCTCACGATTTTATTTATTTTTTTAGTTGCAATTATTTGATGAAAGAGGAAAAAATTATCATTCATTTTTATCTGCATATTTTTCATTTTGTTTGAAATAGATTTTGTGCAAAAAACACAAACTAAGTGCAGTATAAGATTCTTTATCGATATTTTATTGCACACTTTTCCCAAATGAATATTATACTTGCTAACAAGTATCCAATGAATGCACCTATAATAATTATTTTAACGTCTAGTTTTGTATCATTTCTAGAATTAGATCTACCTCTTAGAGACTCAACTGTAATGTTTCTAATAAATGAACGTTCAGCTCGTACTCGTGGAATACCCGATTCTAGTATATGTTGCATCACTAAATCAAATTTTTCTTTAAATGGTGATACCGGTTCGTATACGTACGATTTCATATCCTCGCGGAATGATGCATCAGTAGCTAATTTCATCACTGGCCGTTCGTTATAATTTAAATTCATAAAGTATGGCGTCACTGGACTTGTTATAATACAAGCTGCGTTTTTATTTTTTATCAACAATTTTATACAATCTGTCTCATTATTAATAGGTATAACCTTTGAAAATAATTGCTGTACTTCATCATTGTCGCTTTTATCTTTTTTATAGTATGTATAGATATTTAGTTCAGCATTTATGATATCGTTTATTGTTCTTAATGGTTCTTCAGATTCAACTGTTTTGATGTCAGCCAACCTACCAAATAAAATAGAAGAATAGTTTAGGGACAGTAACGCTATTGTAAGAAAAATTATTCTTTCAGTTGTTTTTCGCGGATAACTAATTGTGGGAATCCCGATGAAGATTTGTATTATGCTTAGGGATCTCCATTGATTTTGTGGAAACCTAAACAATTTTATTAAAGCAATGAAAATAAGCACAATTAATGGAAATAATAAAATATTAAAGACGGTATCGAAGGATGCCACGATTGTCGACATTGGGTAAACAGGTACTAATATATCTAATTTAGCAACAGTTACTGCTCTTCCTGGTAAAAGGTCTCTCTTGATGATATCTGGAAACCGCACAAAAATCGGAAACACATTCGCTGTATTATTTTTTAACCTTTTATAACAGTTATAGACACCTTGCATCCGGTCTTCGTGGATTTCGGGAACAAGAATTAAATTAAAATTTAATTTTTGTGAAATCAGTTCTGCATAAATAAAATCATCGCCACGGGCATACGACTTATTACTTATATTTTGGAAGGAGAGGAGCGGTGGACAATTTATAATGCACATGTTCACTGGATACTGATTTAAATCCTTTAATTTATCAGGAAAACATTCCGTTGGATCGTTCAAGTACCCAATATTAAAATTTTTCGTAAAAGGATTGTAATTGTAAAGTTTGATTTTATCCGCGTTGAATTTTAAGACTGAAAAATCTAAGAATTTGTAAGCCCAAGCAAGAAGTAAAAGTTTTTCAATTTGTTCATCCAAGTTATGTTGTTTATTATTGTCGTTAATTATGAGCAGACATCTCGGTCTTGGCTCAAGAGGCGATGTGAAAGCAAAATTGTTGAAAATATCGCTTATCTTTTCATGGAGTTCAGTATCTTCATGATAAAGAATGACGTACATCGTAGAACTTCGAAGATTACGATATTCTGGCAGTGGCAGCGATCGATCGTCTTTTATAGATGTCATTTTCGCCAGATTTAATATGATGATGGGATGTTGACATTTTATTACTTGTAAAAGAAAAGCTTGGCGTTCTGAGTCGGAAGAATCACTTTTAGGTATTAACATAGTGAAATGATGCAGTTTAAAAGTATTACTTAAATTCAATAAAACAGAATTCATTTGCAAGCCAACTGAGGTGCTACATATGAAAGCACTTCCAAATATAAGTAGCATTATGTTACAGTATATGTCGCGCATTATTTACGATTCCTGGATAAATAAATCTTCTTAACGATGTTCCTGATATGTATAAAATAAAAAATGTTATTCACAAACCACGTATGCAAGAGTTGCAAGCGAATGCTTTTTAGGGACTAAAAATAAAATACAAACTAAGTAAATTTATAGATTTTTTCAGAATGGTGAAACTAAATTACTAGTCCGTGTAATTCTAAAAGAAAGCAGGACAAAAACCATGTTAAATCGTCGGTAATGTTTAGTATAATACTTTACAGTATATTAGAAATGTTATTTATTTAAAAATATTTGGTGCAAAATAGTTTTACAGTTGTACTCCCGTTTCGCTATACACGTGGAATGTTGTTAAAAAAATAATATATTTTATATGTTGCATGTTATTTCGTTTTTTTTTTTAATATTATAACTGAATTTGAGTTCAGGATTTATAAAAACAACGAAGAAGTAACTGAATGGATTTTCAGTAATTTTTTTATAATATTTCTTGGAATAAATTACTTTAATTCTTCCATTGATGCAATTTTATAAAAAAATCATTACGCATCAGTGCTTGAAAATAAATTCATTATTATTACTTTAGAAAGCCTGTATTAATAAACTGTTAACTTTCAAATTAAACATTTTGATAATTTATTATAAAACTAAAGTAAAAAGTAAAACGCTGTATTAATCTTTGAAACTTTTACAAAACACAAAGTTTAATAAATGTTCCTCTGTGAAGTATATACGTAACGGCTGACTAAACTTAAAACGTACCACTTACCAATACAGACTTTCGCTGTTATATAAGTTGGAAACATTTAATTAATCTTTGAAACGTTAGTTTCGCCAAACCTTTAAAATGATTTTTACTTTTTCTTTATTAGGAAATACTTAGGCTTTGTTAGGCTTCTTGATTTAAAATAATGTTTCGAAAAGAAACACTAATTTAAAATACAACTATAGCTAACAATGAGTTAATAAAAAAGAAAGTAAAGGAGGAACACTAGAAATTTTAATTTAAACCTTCTGGTACATTCCCATTTCGTCATTTAATCCATATAATCTCACGGGAAGGTTTTAATTTCCATGATAGTTTGTTTTTCCTTCCACGGATCTTTGCAAACCTGATTTTCCCATTGAGAGAGAAAACTTTGATAACAGCGAAAAATAGGACAAGGAGCATGAATAACTGAGAAAAATAGGAAATTTTTCTTTCGTCTCCTTTGGAAACTAAAAATAATCCTTTATTCACTGATCGAGAAGTAGGAGAAAATTGAACTAAATTGGTTATTAGATTGTATTTGCTGAGTAAGGTGTTCAAAGTGTATTTTAAAATGTGATAAAAATCAGGAGAAGGTGAAAATATTACGGAATAACCTATTTTCAAGAATTGCACGTACCTCTAAACAACATTGTTTGATCCATGTTAAAATTTAGAATAGAAATCTTTAGTTCAATTTTTTCATCCTAACAACAACAAAGTCCTTATAACAGTTAAAAATTTATTTTCTAGGAAAAATTTATGCAGAATAATATATTGTATATAAATTGGAAATTTCAACATAATGGCAAATAGGATCTCGTAAATAGAGCAAAATATTTTCATTAAATTTTCAAATAAATACGCAAAAAACGGCTTTGAGGAGTAGCCAAAAACAAGTCGAATTTCTAAAATTTTTACTTGGGAATGATGAAAAGTAGCTGTGAAAATTAAAAATTATGTTTTCATCAAATTCATTCGATATAATTTTGAATAAACGGTTTATCATTACAGCTTTTTTTACTGTATCTTTTGTTGATATGTTTGTTCTATCTGTCCATTGCATTTTCTACATTTCCTCAAATATCAAATAGCTCCTTAACCTGAATACACTTATCTACTTTCTTTTATTGCCTACAGTATATTCCACAAAGAGTTCACAGTTGAATGAAATGCATCGCAAACATTGTATAGCACGTCTTACGATGCAAGCAAACATGCGACACGGTACATCTTATAGAAAAAAAAACTGATAGCAAAATATGAAAGCTATAAAAAAAACTATATATTTTTGAAGATAACATTTAAAAAAAATCGAAATAATAACAATTTATTTTCTTCATACATGCATGGGAAATAGCTGGGAAAGCTTTTTGCAGGAAAATGGTTCTACTATATCTTCATTTTTTTTTGTATAAAGGTTGAATCTCTGTTAATACCATAAAGTTAATAATAAATAAATTAAATTTAAAACTAAAATAAGTTGCAATTGCACCGAGGTTGCTCGTAAAGATCATTAGAAAATATAATAGGCCTGCTTTAAATTCACGAAGTTTCATTTATCTCGCCTAACTGATGCGCCTCCAATAATCAAAATCCAAACTTTCACCGTTTGCCGATTTGCAAAAAAAAAAAAAAAAAAAAAACACCGTGCATCGACGAAGCGCCGCAACTCTGGGAATCGCTTATTAGCGAGCCGCATCAGCGCTCGGCATAAATACTTGTTTTTCGGCGCGGCGGGACAACGCAGCGCGCGGGCTTCCCCCGGGCGAGCTCGCGTGGGCGTAGGCGCGAATCTGCGCGCTCTGCACTCGGCGCATCCCCCGGCTGCATCGCAGACGCCAGCGGCTGACCTATTTAGCGGAGCAGCGGGCGTGGGCGGAGAGCTGCTGCTGCTGCTGCTGCTGCCCCGCGAACCTGCCGGAGATAAATAGCTGGGGGGTGGCTTTGGCGAGAGGTGGGGGGGTTGAACGATATCGTGACGAGGGCTTTGTGAAATTGCGAGCTTGGAAAGCGAGACGGGCCACCGTTATCCATATACTGGCTTTTTCGGGCTTCTGACCGGTTCTTGGGAAGGTAAACATTTACCGAGGAATGGGTGAAGAAGTTTAAACCTGCGATTTTTGAGACATTCAATATTTACTTGACACGGAAGTCAATTTTGTATGTATAATGTATTATTTTTAATTTTATTTTTTAACTGTAAGTTACATACGGGACCAATGTACAGGTGGCTATGCTCACATAGAATTTGATACAAAAATTTGTAATTTTTCTGATAATAAATAATAATAATAATAGATTTTTGCTTTCATTATTATAGATAGTCATTGATTTATAAAAATAAAAGATTTCATTTATTTTCGAACCGCGGATTTACACTATATTTATAAGGGTGAATCGTTAAGTCCAGATAAATGCACTTTATCTGCATTATTTATTTTAAATGCTTTATGAAATAAAAACTACCTGCCCACAGCAAAGCTTCATATTGAACAAAAAATCAAATGCATTTTCATAAATACTTTACCCCTTTTACCTGTGATGCAGCCTTCGGTTTTATGCATGCAAATCCTTATAAATAAATTTTTATAACGCGGTATAAAAGAGTTTTCACATTATATTCGGCGCATAAAGATCTTTGAGTATCAATTGATGGTAAATATTTTTACAGATTAAACAGAATGCAGCTCGCTGCCTTATGTTTTGATTAGCAAAGTTAGGCAATTTGAAGTTTCTACCCATCAGTGCGGAAAGTTTATGCAGTTTAATCCCAACGGTTCGTCGTTCTCTAGTCGAATTTGTGACTTCTCCGGAAATGTATTTCGATCTGCTTGAACAGATAAAATAACAGTGAAATGCTAACATCATTCAATTAATAGCATAGACTGTTTTATTGTATTTAATTAGAACATTCACAATATTATTCAGAGTTTAGTAATAGAATTTATTAATAATAAAAACATATTATATTTTTGTTAATTTTTATTTTTAGAAAAATAATACATTTTAAATATTTAACGTTTTCACAGTAATTGTACTCGAGTGTTATTCTTTACCTTTTTTATTTTACAAAGTCCAAGTTAAGCTCTTCTCTCAGTCCAATAAACTTAACTGTGAAAATTTTTCCATTTTCTCTTTTTACCCTGTGTACAACAGAGCTTATAATACATTCCCTCAAGTCACACACTTTTATTCAACCACTTTTTTTAGAAGAAGTCGCATGCATTAGCATTAAGCATCATCATTTTTATTTCACGTCAGCGGCTTACTTCAGAATTTCCAGTCTCAAAAAACAAAACTAAACTAAACGATTTCGCTGAAAATTCTAGGGGGAGAATTCCAACATCATTTATCCGCGGACGAGTTTTCCGGGGTTTACGAGTAGACTTGCGCGATCGTCGCGACTGAAATGCGAGCCGAGCACGCAAAAGCGTTTTCGCGCTCCGAGGTCGCGTGTTATTAGGGTCATGTATTGTGCGCCCAGGGTGAATCGCTTAGATTGCTTGCGCCGGGGGCTTGTTTACTCGTTCGACAATGCGCCTGGTCATCCTGCGTCGTGCGTTACGACTACTAGTTGATCGTCGTCGGTCTCAAGGTGTCGGATCGTTGGTTGAACATCCCATTCAATAAAAGTTTGCAGTTTAATTTTTTAATTGGTTGCAGTTAAAAAAACAATTCGGTGAGAGAAATATAATTTATGTACCTTTTTGGAGAGTTTTAAGGAAAACAATTAATTTCATGTAAAAGCTGGGGTAGAATCTAGGAACATCATTTCTCGGAAAATTTTATGGCTTAGAAAAAATGTCCCGTATCTTTATTATATGTATAAAACACCTAAACTTTGGGCAGTTGCAACATTTTTATTGTAATAAAATAGGGACCGTATCAATATTGCGTAAATTAGTTTCTCTTTGACAGCGATTTGAAAAAAGAGAGAGAAAATGGAAAGTGACGTGTACGTGGCCGGCGTGTATAACCGTTTGTGGGTTGCAGCCGCGAGGATCAGGCGGGAGAGAACCAGGGTGAATGAAATACACGTATAAGGTTTACTTAGCTTATTCTATACCTAATTACATAATAGCTCGCAAGGGTAACGTGAGACGCTAGCTTCCAGCGTTTCTAACGTGCTCCGAGCTGTCCAGCTTCTTGCTCGGTATATAAGATGTCGCGTGGCATCCCCACTTCTAAGTAGTTACACAACTACATTTTCGGCAACGAGGCGTAATGACGCGCCTGCTTATGCACCGCAGAAAGTATGAAAGTGAAGGTACTTAATGTGGGCTGAACATAATTCCTAATCCTAAAGTAAAGCAAATTTATTGCTATTCTCCAGCAAAACGGGTTAAATCAAGAAATAAATTCATTGATTACCATTCAAATCGTTTATTTAACTTGATCTTATAAGTTTGACTAGTAGAATTTAGTGTGAGACATTAAATTATTTTAATTAAATACATTAATATTAACTGCTACGTATTATGTTGCTATACTTTACTGACAACTCCATGATGGATGCTCATTTTAAAATTCATGACAGATCACAGTAATTTACATTTAAACATTTAAATATTTTATGCCCTGATGAAGTGGCTAGATAACAGCTACGAAACGTTGGCGAACGTTAAATAAATTATTTGAATTAACATCAAAACTTGTTCGTTAGTCCGTCAAAACAATTTCATACGCATGAAATTAATTGGTGCACGAACAAACTAAATAGATATTTACTATCATAATTTTTTTATAATTTTTTTTTTTTTTTTTTTTTAATTGAACTGTTTGCGTGGGCGTGGGTGGTTTACACCTCGATTTCTTATTATCCAGACTATCGTCTAGCTCTGTAATTGGGCATTAATTGCCCGTTTAATCAATGACAATAAAATAAAATAAAATCATTTCTTGACTAGATTTCTTCAGAAAGCATATCTTCTTTAAGATATTATGTAAATACAATACACTATTTAATACGATAATAATATAATCAAGAACTCGGAGGGCAAATTGTACCGGGATTATATAATTCAGGTCAAATTAATTACATAACATTATATCAGCATTGCTTTAATAAAATCAATCCTTTTAGCACTCTCTTAAATTTGTTATCTAAGAGAATCGCGATAACAGAAACATCCATATAATGAGTTTCTCCGTAGGACTAATTTGAAGCTCGTAAAATATACAAAACAGGCACTCCAAAAAGATCAAAGGAAAGGTCGGACAAAATCTCCTCCAAGCAGAGAGGGAACGCGGCGCTGTACGTCAACGACTCGCAAAACCCATTTGCCCGGTGAGAAATCGGAAAATAACGAGCTCGAGGAGCTCGCCGATGGGACAATTTTCAGTGCACTATGGAAACCCTCGGGATAATTCTCGAGAGCTGCAGTCGACGGGCCGTCGGCGAAAGAATCTCTTTTCCTTCCTTCTCCGTTTACTTTTACCGCCCACTTTTTATTTCGCCTCTCCCGCGCGAAAATTGAGTCTACGGAGCTCGGCGTCGCTTTTGCTAAAATTCGCGCGGAACGAACGTTAAACGCCACTTTTGCAAATAGAACGAGACAATTGGATTGGCAGCGAGAGTCTGGGTAATAATATTCAGCACTTGTTAAAGTAATGCGCGGTCGTTTGAATTTTTTTTTAATGGGAAAAGGCTTCGTTGAAATGAGATTTTTAAACTGAATATTAAGTCGGCTAATAGGAACGGCTTCTGATTAAAATCAAACGAGGTAGAGTCCTAATAAGTGGAATGAAAGTAATCTTATTTTATGGTGCAGTAGCGCGTTTTTCTTGCATGTGCGTAATGTGAAATCTATATTATCTCTATATCCTTTACTTTAATAAAGCTAATAGTTTTAAATAATAAAAGTAAAAAGTAAAGTAAAAATAAAGTGCGTACATAATTAGAAATATTATTTAAGTTATAAGAATATTATTGCGGAGTTTAGTTTTACGTATTTAGTTGAATATTTATAAATTACAATATTATCCAAATTATTAAAAATTAACAGCAGAAAAATTATCAATTGATTGAGTACACACTGTCATTAATCTCTCTCGTGCCCAAAAAGAAATTTCTAAAGCACGCAATATCCACCTAAAAAGCCCCCCCAAAAAAAAAAATCTGTCCGATACAGCAACTACTGCTCCGCTCCGTTGCAATTTTATTCGCGGCGACGAAGCCCTCCAATTTTCCGCGCTCGCGGGCCTTGCACGTGCGCGACTTACGCGCGCTGACCTATACATCAGCAACCCGACAAGTGGATACTCAACAATTCAATAGCAGCGCAAACACAGTCGGAGAGAGCTTACGTGTACCCCCGGCGAACTCGGGCGCGACATCGATCGACCGCGCGAGGATGCTGAATTAACGTGGGATGATTCTCCTCTCTCGTTACGGAAACGTTAAACAGCGCCGCTCGCGCGCTCTCGGGAGCTCATTACCTGACGGCTTGGATCGAATCGCGAGGAATCTTCGCTTCCTCGAGAAGGCTCGAGAGGCTCGAGGCGATATGACGATACCGCGGCAACGCGAGAACATTTTTTCTTTTTAAATGACGTCAGGGCGAAAATTCTTGGACTGCTGGTGAATTCCGAGTTCGGTTGTTTAATCGCGACAAAGTTCAAAGCATCCAAGTGCTACGGATCGCTTACCAAAGTGCAAGCTAATCTATAATATTGTAAACTAATTAACCGTATTTACGATATTCTTCTGCGAAGAATTTTCCAAAACGTCCATTTCGCCACGAGATTTTGTCTCTCTCATTCATCTTGTCATTTTGTCAAGCAAGCTCTTAGACCTTTCCAAAGTATCTAATAACAAGGCTAATAAACAACCTTGGAAAAATGCCGAAAAAGCCAGAATTTACTCAATTTTTCAGCTCAAGAAGTGTACTTAAAAGATCTAATAGATTGCCACCAGGACAACCACTCGTTCGCGCATTAAGGTCAACTTTAATCTACTGAATGCTCCTCCGAAGTTGACGACTACACGTAAAATATCAAAACGTTCAAAGCCCACTGAAATTTCACGAAACAAAAATGCCTTCGAATACACTCTTCTTACAGCAAATCTTTACGTATACGATTTGTCGCCCAACAGTCGTTAAACGAGCTCAATCAAAGTGCAATCGAACGTTATCAAATCAGCAAACCCGAGCCAGCCTACAGGTGTACAAGTCTAAGAACGCCCGAAAGCTCGGATAAGGGGAAAAAAGCCCCCCGACAGGCGGGATTGAAATAAGAGGTATGAGCATGGCAACGGCCGGGCCGGGGGAAAAAAAACGGGAAGGCGCGCAGACACGTGTCGCGCGCGGGGAAAATTCTCGAACACACCCCCCCCCCCCCGCTCCTTCGTCGGGGGATGAGGGATTAGGCGTCTGCCGATGCGCCTACGCAGTCGGCAGAGGAATGGAGGGATGACGGTGTCGGCGAGTAGCGATAAGATATACGAATGAAAGGGCGAGCGCTTGTTTTCGAGGTTGCCCCCGCGGGCGAATGTTTGCGAGAGCGACCTTTTTAATTGACAGCAGTTACGTATTTGCATGCTGGTATCCAGTGGGAGGGGTGGCTCGTTAGTATGTCGGTGGTTGGGGGATGGACACTGTTTACGGGGTAGGATATTGGCAAGTGCGATCGGCATCCTCGAGAAGTTGTAATATATACAACGTACATTCTATATTACAATATATTTTTACAATATATTTGTCTCTGCCGTAGGAAATGCAAAATTTTTATAATTGAATTTGGAATGTTTATCATTAAAAGAGTAAATACATTTTTTTTCTTAAGGCTAATAGTAGCAACTTACAATCACTTGAACTACAAATTAATAAATTGATAGAAGTATGTACGAACGGTTAAATTAACAATACATAAAAAGTAATGAAAAAAATTATTTGAAAACTCGAGAATCTGAAATCAAAGAATAAGTAGAACGCGGTTGTCCTCAGGCACAACTTGCCTTCGGAGCGCTCCTTGATGAAAAAAAATTGTATATATAAAATGGCTTATCTAATTATAACATTTAGTTTTACGGTATAGTCTTGAGTTAATGTCGGGCCCTGCGTGCCCAGGTAAACCAATTACCTCGGTAGGAATGCAACAATTGCATTACCATTTGTATTGTCACTGGATAAAATAAATTGAAATGGAAAATTCGAAAGAGTTCTGTTTATTTATTAGACGAAAATTTAACTTGTTCGGAGGATATAAAAAGGAAGACACATACCTACGTAGCGATGTTTCGTTCGCATGGTTATTAGCCAACCTCTTAAAGCGTTATATTCCGTTATAAGTGAAATTCCGTTATATTCCGAGAAAATCCATTGGAATCCAGTGAAATCCAGGTGATATTTTCAATAGGGTATTAACATAATTTTTACCTAACACATATTGGCAATTGAATGCTGCAGCGTCAATTATGCAAAAGCAGCATCGTCATTTTAATTTTTTTATTTTCGAGAATAAAACACATTAACATCAAAGAAAGTTATTACTGCGGCTAATACTGTTGCAAAAGCATTCATTAAAGCTTTATTCATCTTTACGAAGAAACTTTAAAATGAAATTCCTCAAACATTACTTTACCTTCAATCAAGCTAAAAATAATATCCTCATCCGTATCGCGTTGCCGTTTAGCTCGACAATTTCATGGAATACGGCGGGGAAAATAATTAGCCAAAAAAAGAGTGTATAAAAAAAAGAAACATAATTTTTTATTTCAGAGCACTACTGGTGGAAGTAAAGGTATTCGATGTACAATAAAAGAAAAAAAAGTCGAGCAGTAGCCCGAGCCGGACAAGCTCTCAGACTGACCCTTTCGACTCTTTTCACAGAGCTTAATACTATTTACAATACGCTCTGAACGGCAGCAGAAGTTTATACCTTGCTGGCTAAAAGAACAGCCGTCCCCGTTGAACATGTCTTATATAAAAGCTGATGAAAATTCTGCACTTTTTATAGGATATTGTCTCCGGATTGATCAAGTTTTATAATTCGTTTTGCATTAGAGGTGCCGTGTGACCTGGACGTCGGTTAGTCCTCTGCACAAGCGAGAGCTTGAGTGCCGGGATCGCAGTGCGGAGCTGAAGGCGCAGTTGCTTTTAAAAAGCTTTTTTTTTCGCGAACGTCATCGTGGACGTAAGGAAACAATTAAAATTTTTAATAACTAAACTGATACTTTACGAAAGCACTCACAGAAGAAAGCGTTCGTTTACTTAATTAGTTTTTAACATTTATAAAGTAAATACCTTTGAAAAATTTGTTTTATCGTTTTATGTTTCTTTTACATAATGTAACTTGCAGAAAACTGTTTGATTTTTCACCGGCAATATCTTGTGCAGGTTATATCTTTTTAAGTCCATTGTTCATGTTCAGTATTAATACAACAACAAATAAACTTAAGGATATTGGCCACAAAGTTCGAGAAAGTATAAATAAACATTGGTATTCAAAAAAGACAATGAAAACGAAAAAAAGAAATCACCCTAATGAACAATTTTTTACCGTCAACTGAAGTCACTCAGTGAAATTAATGTGAAAGGAAAAAAAATTGTGCATTGAAAATAGTTGTTACCTGCGAATCGTAAAAATTTATTCAAAAAGATGCATATTTATTCTTCTACATGCAAACGTTTGAAAGTTGTATAAAATCATGGTCTAATTACTGTGCATTACTCGAGATTATAAAAGATTATTAAAATAAAATCTGAAATATATGCGTATAGAATTTTAGAGGACGAAGTATTCTGCAAATATAAAAAAAAACTTGATACATATCGGTAAATTCCCGCTCAAGGACAAGGTCAATATTTACTATTAGAGATGAATAAATATTTACTATAGTCCAGTAAAGTTATAGTACAGGAGTTTATAACAAATTTAATTTTATTATTTTGAGAATCTACTTCAATCTACCGCGCAATTGAAAGCTTCAGGAAATGAAAAAGCTAAAAAAAAAAAAAAAAAACGCCACTTCCGAGTCTTCGAGCAACAAGCCAAAATTGCAGCTCATCAAAGAACGCTTCGACCGCGAATGTTTTAATAACGCCGAAGCCGCTCCGGCTCTCAAGATAACGAGACTTTCCGAAAATTAAGTTTTCAAGTGCTCGTGAAAACGATGAAAGGATTGTGTACGTCGTCGGGTCGTTTCTTTCCGACTGCCCACACCGGACTTAATCCAGCCTGCGTGTCGAGTGCTTGGCGCCAACCATTCTGCTCCACCCTCCCACCCCTCAATATCGGCTTCGTCGAGTGTTCGACGGCGCAATATGCTGTTTTCACGATCGGTTCTGATTACGAGTGTCGAATCAAAGATAAGGGAACGAAAAAAGTATATAGATTGACGTGCGGCTGCTATCCAGTTTGGGTTTGAATGGTTTTAATTTTGATTCTGAAAATATTGCTTTTTCACTTTCTATCGATTTCATTTAAGAACTTTCTGAAATGTCTCGGGATTGTAGACGTAACGAAATGCGTCGTATATTCTTTAAAATTGTTTATGTTGAAATTAAATTTACTACTAAAAATAATGATCAAGCATAAAAATATGATATTAGTAAAGAAACTGTTTTGTAAAACAACGTTTTTTGCATCCTTTGGATGAGCGGAAGGAAAATCATAAGACCGAAACTTTCGAAAAAGTTTAGAACCCTATTGGTTGACAGGCTTTGGAATATTAAATATCTTTATAAAGATGATTTTATATGGAGTTTGAGGAGCACTCGAATTTAAATACCGTTGGCAAACAATATTCTTAACTTCAGAATACGCAGAATTTTTTACAGGTCACGACGTATCACCGTTTATTTAGAATGTCTCTGTGACCTATTTTTTCGAGAGTCTTCCGATTCCTTTGTATTTCCTTGGATACAATCCTTAAAAAATCTTTTCTAGATAATTCACATCGTCAATTTTAAAAAGTAATACATTTTATATTTGATTGAAATATACATTAAATATATTGAATAACTGTGATTCTCGTTTAATATTAATGAAATAATAATTCCAACAAGGATATGTTTATCCGCTTTATCGCAAATAGGACGCATTTAATACTCATTAAGTAGCAATATATATTTAATAAGTATAATTATCAATTTGCATTCAATTTTAAAAACTAGTTTTTAAAAAGAATAAATCGATGCTTCAGATAAACACAATGTAAATGCAGTATTTACTGTGTTAATATAATGTATACATTTTATAAAGAATTTAAATACTTTAAGTTTACAATAAAACTGCAGAATCTGTAATATAAAAATAATATCACTCCAATCTACCTGAAAAGAATAATATCCGCGACTCTTCGAGTTCGATCTTTAAGTTTCCACTTTACAACACAGCGCGCACTCGATTCATCCACGGCGCGAAGCCTTTCCAATAACGACACGCATATCCGCGCATCCTCGGGAAATTCGTGCAAACAAAAACGGACCTCGCGCAATCGCACGGCATATTGATCTGCGCGCCACTCGTAAGCAGAAACTTCCATATTCCCGTTGAGCAGATACAAACGCAAAAAACACACAGGCGGGGAAAAAAACCGTTTCGGTCTCTCGCGGCGGGAACAAATCCGAGCGCGCTGCAATTTTTCCCGCTTATTGCACTCGCGAAAAAAAAAAAAAAAAAAAAAAAAACGCGACGGGAGAAAAATAGGAAGAGCTCCTTACAGTTCGGTGGATACAATCGGAAATAGATTTCGAAGCCGTTGTCTTTTGTCCGTGTGAAAATGCATCGGGTCTGTTTGTATGTCTGAGGCAGGAATAAAGTGGGGAGAATTTTGCTTGGAGGGTGATGGAAATTTAGAAAAATGTTGAATTATAGTAAATTGCGTTCAAATTTTTCTATGGAAAAATATTCTTGAAAATACACTTTGAAGAAAATTACTCGAGCGCGACATGAAGCAAAAATGTAAAATTTGAATAAATGGAAAAAAGTTAGTCTGGCAGCTATTTTGAAAACGATTCGTTATTATTCATAGAATTTTTTTCACGTACAAAGGAATAAAAATACTTTTATTTCAAATACTAATGTATGTAATCGATTTTCCTTTAACTGATTTAACTTGCACGTATTTTTTTTTTTCTTCATTTATTTATCGTCGCATCCCCCTTTCGGATTTAGCAACTATATTATAATAATTATATTTGTATTTGCAATTGCATTTATAATTACAATATGTTTGCATTGTTATATTTACAGAATATTTACATGATTGTTATATCAGGCTTTTGTACTTGATAACTTTTTTGCATTGTGTAGAATCATTAAGGATGTTCATTAAGTTGCTTTTTATTTTGTGCTTTTTACAGATTGGTTGGAAAAGAGGACATTCTATTAGTAGGTATTGTATTGTTAGTGGTATTTTACAGTTTGTTTTTTATCTTTGTTAAGTATGTGGTCATGTGTGAATTTGGTGTGTTCTATTCGTAGCCTTGTTATGATGATTTGTTCGCTTCTTGATAGCTTGACTGCCAAGTTGTTTTAGAGAACATAACGAGTTCCAGCTGATATATGCATGTATTTTATTCTTGCAATTGACTTTTGACTCGTCTTTTTCTTTTTCTTTGTTTGATTTAGTTAAGGAGGAATGACTGCTGTAGCCTTGTGCGTATCTCTTTCTACGTAACCCAAGGGGAAAACGAAAAAAAGTGGCGAATTTTATTCAAAGGGCAGCGTTGCTGGAAAAAGTTTCTTAGAACATGTAAAAATCAAAGAAAAGTCGAAATTGGTAGTTTAATATTGTTAAGAGGAAAAATATTATATACTTTCAAACATTTAAAGTAGTAAGGAATATTTTAATAGTATCCTTCGTTAGTTATTAAAATTAGTAAAGTAATATAAGTTTTTTTCAAAAATAGTTTTTCATTTTCAACATTAACTTTATAAAATCTACAGGATATGTAAAAGCGCAGAAAAAAAATGACGTTGGAAAATAAAGAGATTTAACGTAACGCACAAGCATTTAAAAAGTTCCATGTACCTTATATATGATATAGAAATAAGTAGTAAGGTGGTGATTTGTGTCAGACATTGAGTATAAAAGTACGCTGAGTTGACTGCGTTTTGCAAATTTAAAATTTCCCTGGAGTAACTGATTTACTTTGAAATAAATTTTATATTCACTCTGTAAAATACAAAGCACATTTATCTTTCGATTCATAGAAATTATAATAAGATTCTCTTTGTAAGGCGTTAAATCTGGATGAAATTTTCATTGAACAGAAAACGAAATTGAATTAATGTCAAATAAAATGTTACCAATAGTTTGTCAAGAAAAATATACATATACATATATGTGATTCAACGCATATCAAAACTAATGGGATTTATTTTTCGACATTTAAACCAAGTCTGCATCGGAAGTAGTATAACAAATACGAACGAAATTCTTGCGATAAATGTCGGAGTTGGTTGAAGAAGACCTACGTATTCTTTATTTAGAAATAGAAACGACTGTGAAGGTGAAATCAACATACAGCCCAAGTGAAAAAACTTTCTTTATATCAAGAAATAGTTCTTTTCGGGTATAATAGAATTGTGTTTGTTTAAATTAATTTTTTTTATAAACTTTTCTAATTGCACCCATGTAGAATAGTTTTTACAAGTAATATGGTTATTTTTAGTATACTGTATAATTCTTATTTCAGTAGAAAACTGACTCGATTTGAAATGCAGAAATATTTAATAAGCTAAATATTTCACAGAAATATGTAGTCTGGAAAATGTATATATTTCAAATCTATATAGAATTATATAAAATGCTAAAAATCCTATTCAGATTTCATAAAACTTTCATATTCAGCATAAAAGTAGTGTGTAAAACATTAAATACACCCAAATCGATAAAATAAAAATAAATATTTTTACCCAATGGAACGTTTGATTTCTCGTGTTTGTTCAACGGGCGCGAAATGGTGCGTAGCTTTTCTTATCTCACGAAATCTAACATGCACGATTACGTGAACTTGCCGGAAACGGCAGAATGACGACTTTTTCGAAAAGAAAAGAAAAGTGGAAAAAAAACGTGCACCCCAATCAAGTCATCCCCCCGCCGAGGATTTTCGCTTGGACTTTGCTCGATTCCACCATCCTCCCCTCCAGTCGGCGTCAGCGCAGAGACAAGAATGGGATGGCTCGAGTGGGTGGGGGGAAAAGTGG